>MCJB01041742.1:85549-109391 GCA_002018475.1 Nicotiana obtusifolia
TCCTTTTTTTTTTTTTTTTTTTTTTTGTTTTTTTTTTTTTTTTTAACTTAACAACCCTAGCTAGTAGAGGCAAATCTATGTGTAACCATGAGGATTCACTCGACCAATAAACTTTTGTATATGTATGTGTATATACCTTAAAAATAGTTGATTTAAATCATTTGACACGCTTAACATCAAAAGTCATTAGAGGACACAGATTGAGCAGAATACTGATACTCCGACGCGTTAAAATTCTGGATCCGCCTCTACTAACTAACCACAGTTAGGCTGCGTCTATTGTTTCTCATCTTTGAATAATGCACCTACACATTTTCATTGATATTGTGTTTTTGCTGAAAGGCCGAGAGCTAACTATCAAACTTTATACTATCCGCTGTCATTCTTCTCGCACCAAGATTCATAGTCAAGAGTGGTACCAAGTAAAATTCTTCCATGCAATAGATGTGTGATTTCAGTTTTCACCCTCCCTCTTCTTTGTGATCTTGTCTCCTGAAAGGAACCATAAAGTAACGACAAAATTGTTTCTGTGTGACCTATCGGTCAAGAGTTGAAGTTATCAAAACAATCATTAATGTTTTCATTATGGTAGGTTATTTACATCATACCTCTTGTTGTGACCCTTTCCCCAAGATGTTTTGTACACCGAATTGCTCTTTCTTTCCTGATCACATACTTGTCAGAGTTGAAGGGAATGAAGCCTGGTCCGAAATCATTCTCAGGATATGAAAACTTCTCGATCTACATCCACACTTTTCATGTTGCCTTCTAATGAAAGATCTCGAACCAGACGACATTCTCCTCAACAGTACATATCTCTCTTTCTAAGTAATTACCTTGTGCGAAAAATAAAAGAGAGAGAGCAGATGGATATAGTGTTCTCATAAATGTGTGTACATTACATTTCTTAGTGTTCTTTAGTTTATATGCTTAAGAATGTAGATAGATTCTTATATTCGGGGCACACATAGGCCACTTCATTAAACCATATGCTTGAATGTGCTTTTCACACCCAAGACACGTACAAACCGATATTCTCACAGTGATTAAACTAACTTATATAGTGATAATATATAGAATACAAACTTGTGTACAAATTAACTGAATTGCGACAATAGATCAATACTGCTTAAATAATAACATTCTGTGGTGCCACTGTTTCGAGACATCTGGAATTATATAGAAAATATGAACATATTTTAGTCTACAACGTGCACACATAAAATATTTATGCTTTATGTGTGTCGGGTGGTTTAGGTTTTCACGCAAGTCGTACACACATGTATTTTCCCGTTTCAATTTAGATGATACATTTTGCTTATTGAGAGTTAAACTGCATGAAGTTTGATCAAATATTTTAAAATATATATTTTTATCATATTTACAGGAGAAAAATTTCAACTTAATACTCGATAAGAGAAACGTGTCATCTAAATTGAAACAAAAAGAATATATATTTTTAGGTTTTTCATGCGTCGTTTGGTATTTGTACTGATTAAATTTAGACTCGAGTTGAAAAATATTATATTGAAGGTAAGACGCTCGCTAACAACGACAATTCCATATTCAGTCTTTAAACCAGAAATCTCTAATTTAGAATGAAAGAGTACTTACACGAAAGAATCTCTAGCATGCAGCTGAGATAATTCCAGTTTAAAGGTTGACCTGTTGAAAAGTAAATGATAAGGGAGTTTATTCCCAAGCAAAAGGATATGTCTTTTATTCCCACTGAGGTAAAGGATGGGTAGCACTTGGAGAACCTTAATGAACAGAGATGGTACGTACGTAGTGATGGCAAGCTTAAATGGCAAGCTTGTTGCTGGTCCACCTGTTGGAATATAATTTCATAGAACAAAAGTTAAAAACATGAAGGGGTCGTTTGACAGGGCGTACAAGAATAATATTAAATATAATATATTAATTATGTTAAGATTAATTATATTAAAATTAGTTGAATAAAAATTAATTATACTGAGATTATTTCTTATTCATTATTTGCTTTGATATATTAGAAATAACATGCATTGCATAATATTTTTTAAAATGTTATTTGTTTCCAAAACAGCCTTCACACTCTTTGGAAAGGATTTGAAAAATGTTTTTAAAGAGCTATTCTATTTTTTTTACATGCTTATCTATGTAATAAAAACTATGATTATTAATGCTATGATTTTCTATGTATAAGAATAGTATTAATAGGATGTATAATTAATACACGTATTAATTATGCATAAATTAAAAAATACTACTATCAAACAAGTAATTATTAATATTAAAGCTAATACATATATTATTTTTTTTAGTATATCCTACCAAGCAACCCCTAAGCGCGAACCATGGAAAATTTAATTACCCACTTTTATGTTTGTACGTTTCACGAGATGTGTAGCTTAATCTCCTTTTGAGTTTAGCTCATTTATTCTAACAGTGTCATGAGATTGTTTATCAAGCTTTACTTCAAAGATATTTATAGGCATTTAACTTAAATACATCGATGGTATAAAATTTTTTTTACACTATCATATTAACTTTATTTGTTATGATAGGTAATCTGCTTTATTTAAAAAGAAATAATCACTTTTTTACCTGTAAAATTCTTTAAATGACCTGACAGTGTAAAAAAATATGCCTGTCATATATATAAGTTAAATTCTTACTGTAGACTTCATTAAAACAGTGAAAATTATAATCTTGGTGCATCCTTATAAGATGAGATTCCTAACCTTAAAAACAAAATAAATTACTTGCTGCAACATGTATATGATAACGTAAAAGTTCTTTAAATTGTTAGTGTATATTAATTTAACTCGTCTTTTTGGTTTACATAGCGACATGGTAAAAATGTTTTATTTTAAGAGGATTTTCAGAAACCATTATAGTTTAGTGGCTATTAACTTCCTATAGCTACCATATACATATTTACTTCCTATAGATAATATTCCGTTGCTACTTGACTGTATTCGTTGTATTCGCGCTACTGTATTCATGAATACAGTTGCGGAATTCACCTAATAAGTAGGGATTCCAATTGTTTAATAATGAAAAAAGGATTAATTAGTGTGTATTGCTCCTAATTTAACTCAAATAAATCAATTCTACAAAATTTCGTTGCTATCGGACTGTATTCGCTCTATTCGCGCTACTGAATTCATGAATACAGTTGTGGAATTCGCGTAATAAGACAGTCGGGTCCAAAGACAACGATCTGGAAGAGAATGGTATTCATAAAGGCGAATTAAACACCTACCACCAGATAGCATTTAATGAAGAATATTCTATAGCATCAAGTGCACGGTCCGTGATAGAGAATATGGCATTCACTGCCTACCGTTACACATTCTTCAATGGCCCTTATAATTGTTATCTAAGAGGGGCTTAATCCTAGGACCTTGTTCCCTAGGTGCAGCTATAAATAGTGAGCTCTCCAACCATTGTAAAGAGACGAATTTTCTGGCAAGTATATATTATATTCCATCAAAAGCTCAATAACATTTTACTTTCTTGCTTATTCATATTGTTATTACTGCATCCGGATCTACTCCGGGAATCAAGATTTCTGCTGTTTTATCTCAACTTCAAAGCTAAGTCTCACAATTTTGTCTAATTTATTTATCATTTTAGGATCAAATCGATTCACTTTTCTATAAACCACATATAAATTCAACTATACCGTTTTACGGGTAAACGGTTTGGCGCTCACCGTGGGGCTTAGACAGTTGTGTATTTGAATTGATCCTTGCATGTATTACTTACATGATTGATTATTTGTTCTTAGCAAAAATCATTAAAAGTGGCAGATAACGATGTAAACATCGCACACAATGTTGAGGCCCAAGGAAATTAGCCTCAGCACGAAGATTCCATCAATGATACCCGCAACGAGGGGGATGAGGCCATTCTGGTTTATGGAGGGCAATATCCACAACATGTTCGAGAGGAATATCCTGATGATGCTAAAGACGAGCGCGTCATTGAAACAGTAAGGATCCTGAGGGAACAACAAAAGTCCATTATCGGCCATCTCTCACTGCAGGATCAAATCATGACGGAGTTAAGGCAGGTGCTGTCAGGTGCTTCCAACAACGCGAATGGACGAGGTACAGTTCCTCCCGGTGCTCCCCCAAATCAAATAACGCAAAGAGTCGATAACAATACCCTGAGAGGCGAAGTCGGCTTTTACAGAGCTGGGGGAAATAGTAGCGGGTTCGATAACAACAACGAGAATGATCTTTTAAAAATCGATCTCATGCGATTTATAAATGCTCGAATAGATTAGACTCCGGGCGCACCACCAGTGTTGAAAGGAACAGACACAAAGAAGTACACCTAATTGTCGTTCAAACCAAGCGCAACACCAGAATTGATCCTGAAGCAGTTCAAAATGCTAGACGTGCTGAAGTATGATGGGACTTCAGATCCTCAGGAGCACATCACCACCTAAACAATGGCGGTGAAGGGAAGCGATCTAGCCCCGCACGAAATAGATTCAGTCTTGTTGCAAAAATTCGGGGAGATCCTCACAAAGGGGGCCCTGACATGGTATTCGCTCTTGCCTGAGCACTCCATAGATTCTTTCGAGATGCTCATAGATTCATTCATTAAGGCCCATGCTGGGGCCAGAAAGGTACAGGCCCTAAAGGCCGACATATTCATGGTAACACAAGGAGAATCCAAGTTGCTGCGGGAGTTCATGATTAGATTCCAGAAAGAAAGGATATTGCTCCTGGAAGTACCATACGAATGGACATCATAAGCATTTACTAAAGGGCTGAATCCGAGAAGTTTCGATGCTTCTCGAAAATTGAAAGAAACTCTGCTCGAGTTCCAAGAAACAACATGGGTAGATGTTCACAACCGGTACGAGTCAAAGATAAGAATTGAAGATGATCAGCTTGGCTTTCCGGTGTCAACCAAAGGTCCGGACCAGGAAAAAATTAGGAGAAATTGAAGGATGATTTTGACACAGATCGACAGTCTTAAAGGGGTTGGCTTTTGCCACATGAATGAGCAGAAGGACGCCGCGGAGGTTTCCGGTCAGCGGATAGATTCGCTACTGACAGGAGAACTGATCGTAGCCAGAATAACAGGTCATTGCAAGACAAGGAGACATCGGGTTCTTGATATTCTTCCTACACCAGGATTTTCGAATACAACTTCAACGTCAGCATAGTGGAGCTGGTGTCGGCTATGAGGAACATTTAAGAAGCATGATTCCCAAAGCCAATGAGATTCGATCCTAGCCAAAGGGATCCTAATTTGTGGTGCGAATACCATGGGACAAATGGTCACTGGACAGGGGACTGTCGGTATCTGCGTGAGGAGGTGGCGATATTGCTGAAAAACGGCCATCTTAGAGAATTTTAAGTGACCGGGCTAAAAACAACTACGGACGTAATCGTGCTAATGTAGAACCTTCGAAAGCAGGAGAAGATCCCCCACGCTTGAAGATCAACATGATTTTCGGGGGAAACGAGATTAATGTTGTGACATTTTCGGCGGCTAAAAAGACGAAGGTGTCAGTGACACAAAGTAAAAGACTCCGAGAAGTGGTTGAGGATGATATTAATTTCATGGAGGAAGACGCAGATGGACTACGACTAGCATACAACAATGCATTGGTAATTTTTTTTAAATGTTTTATATTTTAAAATCAAATGTGTTTTGGTGGACCTAGGAAGCTCGGCCAATATTATCGTGCTGGAGCAAGCCAAGCTCACTAAAAGTATCATTCTGTCCACAAAACTCCTCGCCGGGTTCAACCTAGCGAGCATAACAACCTGAGGAGAGATCCTGCTGCCCATAAATGCGAGGAGGTGATGAAGACGACCCTTTTCGAGGTGGGGGATTGCAATATGGGCTATAATATTATCCTGTGGAGGTCGTGGTTGCCCGAAATGAAGGTTGTTCCATCAATATATCAATAGCTGCTGAAATTCCAACTCTCGAGGGAATTAAACAAATAAGAGGTGATCAACCGGCAGCAAGGGAGATGAATTCAATCTCAGTTTTCGATAGCAAAGGGAAAGACCATGCAGCATGAAAATTACAGGAACCGACGCTTGCTCCCGAGCCGAGCGAAGTCAACCAGGGGGAGGAGTCGTCGGAATCCTATCAGGTACCAAGATATTTCCAGGTACTAGAAGAAAGAGCCGCAACAAAATCCACAGCAGAAGAACTTGAACAAGTTGGGTTGTTCGAAAAGTTCTTGGAGAGGAAGTTCCACTTGGGGGCACGATATAAACCTCGAGTTCAGAAGTGGCCGTGCACAAACTAAGCCTGGATCCCAACATCCCTTTGATAAGACAAAAAAAACGTCTTACTGCTGAGGTCAGAAAAAAATTTATCAAATAAGAGGTAACTCACTTTCTTGATATCAGTTCAATCCGAGAGGTAAAATATCTTGATTGGCTAGCTAATTTCGTTGTAGTTCCAAAGAAGAATAATAAATTTTGCATGAGCGTATTCAATAAGGATTTAAATAAGGATGCGAGAGCTAGGCCTTGATGATAGGCTATAATCTCATATTTTAGTTGCTTATTGCACTCCAATTTACTGCACTTTAATTGAGTTTGAGCTTTAATCGCTAGTGTGTTGTACTAATTATGTATTTTATGCCTTGTAGGAGGATTCCAAGCTATGTAAATGTTATGGAATGAATTCAAGCTATTTGGAGCTTTGAAGTCTGAGTAAAAGCCCAAGAGAACAAGCCGGGATCGCGTCCGGGGGTCGAAAACCACGTCTGGATATAAAAAAGTAAGAAAAATCCGTACTAAGAGAAAAGGCCACTACCGCGGCGCGTGGGACAGTGCGTGGGGAACCGCGCCTGTTCAATTTTCCTGCAACCTGTCAGAATCAGCTCTCTGAACTTCCCTACTAATGCCCCCGCGACCTGTGTAATTTTTACAGAGTATTTTCCAAATTCGCATAAGAAAAGGTGTTTTTTCCGGGACCTACCCTAGTTAGTATAAATACATGTTAAAACGTTATTTTTGGGACTTTTGACACATATAAAACCAAAGGAGGCTAAGAAGGAGGTGGAGAAGCAAAATCACTCAAGACAAGAGTTTGGATCGTTTTATGCTTTTCTTTATATTTGTGATGAATTACTCCATATCTATGGAGTAATTCTCTTTAAGGTTTGACGGACTTGGTGTCTTGATACTTGTTTGTGAATAATTAACTCTAGTTTTTATGTATCGAATCAGGAGTGATCCTACACACTCCGACCATTCAGGTCTATGGCCATCGAGAGCTTTTTCCCACGTTGACTTGCTTTGTCTTGCATACCGGCTCGGAATTTTTTTCCAAAAAATGGGACTGACCGCCTCAACTCTGGGAACAGGAAGGAAGTGAGCGGCTCTTCCATTCAGATTCTTTCCTTCGCTTTAGGGAAGGTTGAAAGTGAAGCCGAATGAAGGAGAGTTAAGTTAATTGCTCATTCCCCGGCTACAGAGCTTTTGGATGTTTTAATTGTTGCATCTATATTCACTTGTTAATGTAATCGAGAGAGGCATAACTTGTGGTATTGTTGCATTATATTTTTTTGGTTGAATTCATTAATTCTTCTTAGTAATCGGTAGAGGCTAGTTGAATTGTTGATTAAACTTCGTTAGGAGGATAATCGAGAGAGGTTCTCCTAAAGATCAATCCACTACGAATTCTTGCATATCTTCACGTACTTAAAATTGGTTCACATTGTAAGGTTGAGACTTAATTGAGAGAGGAGTTTCTACTAATCAATTGAACTAATAACCAAGTGAATTCGAAGAGACTAACTTGAACATTAGAAGTGAATTAACTAGAGTAAAATCCCAAATACTTATCTTGCACCTATCCTATCAACCCTATCTTCTCCCAATTGATATCTTCTTTTGCTCATTACTTGCGTCGATTGCCATTATTCAATAGTTAGACTCTTAAGTTAAATTTAGTTTTAATCACATAAATCTCAATTGTTGATCATCTTAGATAGCAATCAGCTATAAACTATGAAAATACTATTTAACACCAATCCATATGGATATAATATTATAATTTACTATATTCGACTAGCGAGCATATTTAAGTGTGTGTTTTGCGCTCGTTAAATTTTGGCACCATTGCCGGGATTGGCAATCTATAGTGTTTGAAATAGTTTTTGGTGCTAATTCAAGAATTATGTTTTAGTTTTTCTTTTATTTTTTTCTTTTCTATTTTATTTTCTTTATTAGTTAGCTTATTTTCAAGATTTGTGTTGTAGTTCCTAATAAGTTGGAAAAGATAGTGTAGATATTGAACTCTAAATTCTATGAAGATGGAGTACAACCAGCCTAAGAACATGGTTGAAGAGTTAGCAGCTGAATATTATCAGCGGTCTGCTATGTGTTTTAAATGTGGTGGAAATTATCTATGGGTTGACTGTCAAGCAGGTATGTATTCTTCTTATGGTTCGTATTTTGAAAAGTCTCACTTTGTTTATAGTTTGTACAGATATAAGAATTCATACGGGCACAATCTTGACTCTGATTGGGATGAATATCCCTATTATAACTGGAATGAAAGCGAAGTGAGGCAACCACCTCAAGGGGAGAATGATAATATGGAAGAGCTTGTGTATAAGTTCATAAATAAGCTGGTACAGAGATTTACATAAGATGATGAAGCCACTAACAACCTAACAATGCAAGTAAGTCAAATATTAAGCACACTTTCAGAAAGGTCATTGCGTTGTGATGGTGAATATATGGAGGAGATACCTTGTGAGAATGAGCCTACTCAAGAGGATGAACATACACAGAGAGAGCTTTCCATTGTTCAAGAGGACTCTGTTTCAACTGAGATGATTGAGATAAGGCTGTGGTTGAGTGTGAATCAATGGAAGAAGAGTTTAAACCTCCACCCACTTTTCCACATCTACAATATGTAGTAGAAGAGAATGAGAAAAAAATAGTCTTGGACATATCAGAGGAATATTCACTTGACCTTTTCTTTGTTTTGTTATACTAACCTTGATCATGTGAATTTTATTTTTGGAGATTTACAGGAAGATACATGGATTAATCTTGTGAAAGAATGCAAGAACAAGTTGAGGATGACCATTAACGAGCAATTTACCGCTCAAGATGAGGACAAGAAAGAAAAAAAAGAGCGGGTCTTACAGGTATTCTCAAAAGACTTGAGTTTAATGAGCTCCATAAAGAATCCCAAGGAGCGAGAACGAGTAAGGAGTTCAAAATTAGGGTGGAGTTCGTAAGTTCTCGAAAAAGAAGAAATTCAGGGAAGTTTCCTTTACCTTATACTTTTTAATTGTGTGTCATGGGGACATGCCACAACTTTAAGTGTGGGGTGGGGGATATTTGTATGTTGTATGTATATGTGTTAGTTTCTGCTTTTTAGTAGTTAGAAAAAAAATTAAAATTTTCAATTTTTCCTGATGATGGATATCATTCGACAGGTTTCTTGAGAGATTAAAGTCGAAAGAAAAAGACAAAAAGATTTTCTGTTGTTAAATAGTGTATTAATTCCCCCTTGGTTTTTCTTAGTGCCGCGGTTCTTTTCCAAGGGTTTTCTTTAAACCGCGTGTAGTTTCTTTTTGTTTTTGTTAGGAGTAGGAAGCCTTGTGCTTTGAATTGAATTGGAAGCAATGTCTCTTAACTTTATTATGCCTTAAGAATAGTGAGTGCTTTAGTTGTGACGCTTAGGCTCAGTTTTTAGCTCTTGTATAAGTACCTTAAAGTGTATGATATTAACTTTGCTTGACTGCTTTGACTAGAGTGTCTTGATGAGTCCGATCCTGAGTGAGTTATATGCCATGTATGTGTGAGTTTTGTGGTATTCTGTGCATTGTATTTGATGTCTAGAACTTGCCCTGTGTGTTTGCAAAGCGAAATAATACTTTTGTTCAGTCTTGGAAGTGATATAGACATTTATTTGTTGAGCCAGTTATAAGCTTTTTCCCACCTAATTATTATGTATCTTAGTTAACCCCTTTTTGGGCCTATAATCTTATTTCTTTGGCAACCACATTACAAGCTTGATCCATTTGTTTGAATTGACCATCTATTTGAACTATTTACCTCTCTTGAGCACTTGAATTTGTAATGAACTTTGCAAAAGTTGAAGTGTGGAGTGATTGGTTTGGCTTTGGAGTAGAACTAATGGAACAAGGAGAAATGTGCACTGTTTTGAAAAAAGTGACAGCCACGTGAAGTGAAAAAGAAAGAAAAAAAATAAAATTGTATGATTGTGCAAAATATTTCATTGAAAAGTGGTAACTCTTGATGTAAAATATGCTTAATGAAGTAGGGAGTTAATATATATTGATGTGAATTGTTTGGTAAATACCGAATTATCATATTGAAATCGAAAATTTTAGCATTAAGTATTCGATATTTTATATTTAGTATGGTATTTGGTTTAAATTTCTAAAAGAAAATGGTATTAGGTATAGTTTTGGTATTCAAAACTAAAAATACCTATATCATACTAAAATATATACTAAGTTACACAATACACATATTACTAATTATAACATAAATATTAAAGTTCTAAATTATTTTTATAGTTCCCTTTAACCTTTACCATCTTTTTTTCACTATACTTGCCTTTGCCTTTTTTTTTTTGGTTGCCTACTTACGTTATCTAGGTTTAGCATTTTTAGTTTTCATCTTATATTATAATATTTTTATTTTCGTATTTGTGAATATCTTACTTAATAATATTAGAGTTTATGGCTTTATGCACGAGCCGAACAAACTAAAGTTATCAGACCAAATAAACAAAAACTTAAAGGAGAAAAGACGAATCATACAGAATTTAGTTTGGTATAGTATTGATATAGCATTTTAAAAAATCGAAAATCGAAATATCGAATCGAATTGTCTAAATACTGTACGTATCGATCGTCGAACTCCCCTAAAGGTACATATGTTGTGCATGAGCCCCAAAAAAAGTTACCTCAAATAGGTACATTGCAACAACAATAATAATAATAGTATTAATAACGATCCAGTAAAATACTACAAGTGAAGTCCGAAAATAATAGTGTATAAGTTACCCTGCTCTGAAGGAATAGAGAAGTTCCACTGACATTATACATATTCGTTGTTTACACAATAAACGAAGTTACATATTCTAATTGACAGGCATATAAAGTATTGCAAGGACTTTGGGCTACCCAAAAATATTTGCTCTTTTGTGTTCGTATTCAAGAATCAAAAGAAGTTGCATCATAATAAACATGGACAAAGAAAGGGAAAGTTCCATTTAAATAGACACGTGTAATTACAGAAGGATTTATATAAAAATACGTGAAACCCTTATAAAAATAAAAAAACTAAATGTATTTTAGCCTTTTGATATTCCTAAACAATTTAACAAATTATGATAAATTTGACGAAAATTGTAGTAAAAAGGATTGAATGGGAACTCACATTTAGAGATAGTTGGCGAGGCCAGTTATAGCATGTTTGATAGTATTTCTTTTTGGCCAAAAATATATTTTAGTCAATTTTCTTTTCAAATTAAAGTGCTTGGCCAAATGATCCCTTAATTAGTGCTTAGAAATAAATTTAGTTAAAATTTGAAATAATAAGTTTTGAAGATGAGATGAAAAATAACGTTTGAAAATTTAAATCATATTTGAATATGTATTTTATTTGAAAAAAGAATTACAAGTAGAAAACTTTAAAAAATTACTCTAGAGTTATTTTTAAGATTTTAAAAGATTTTATTTTCAAGATAAATAAAAAAATAATTAAAATTTATAAATAAATAAATAAATATTTAAAAATAAAATTTAAAAAACAACACTCAAATTTTATGGTCAAACGGGTGCTTATGTTTCGTAAAAAAAAGTTAACGCTAGACAGAAAATTAAGTGGGAATGTGCATTTAGAGGTTTTTTTTTTTTTTTTTCAAATTTACTAGGTATTGTTAAATTTCATATATATATATATATATATATATATATATAATCATAATTATAAAAATGGAGGGAGATATAAACCTTATCTCCGATAATAAAAGACGTGCATTCTTAATTTAGAGGTTGCTGGAAAGATCTGTCTTTTAGTCTTAGTCTTCTTTTGTCTTTTTCTGTGTTTCTTAAAAGTTAAAAATTGTGAAATTAGCATACCAAGAAAAGTGCAGATACTCTTTTCAATTCCAAGAATCTGAAAATAAACACAGTTATAACTTATGAGTAGCAGAAAAGGCACTAGCCTCTAGGCTTAGACTGCAATGAGTTGTTTAATTGTGGAGCAATTAGTTCTAGATTCTACTCCTTTGGATCATTTCTTTATTTCTTTTTTTCTTTTCGTGTTTGTTGGAGTCCGGAATAAATTTAGATTTGCATTGAAAAATTTATATTAACATAGCATTTGGTAATATATATTATTAAAATAATATATATTAGCTTTGGTAATATTACTTTCTTATTTGGTTGTATTTTTTAATTTATGTATAAATAATATTTATATTAATTATATACCCTATTTAATAATATTTTAATACAAAGCAAATCATGACAGTAGCAATACTATAATTTTAATACATGGATAAGCATGTATAAAGATAAAATGTTCCTTTCAAAATTTTAATATACCAAATAAGACAGTCGACAAGAAATAATCTCACCATACCTAATCTCCAACATTATTAATATATCATATTTAATATTATTCTTATACACACTATCAAAAACCCCTTGTATAAAGATCTCTAATAAAGACGACTTAATACTTAATCATTTCTTTACTCAAGACTCGATCCCAATATATTTGATTAACAATACAAAAAAATACTTACCACACTATCTTTAATAATTTATTTATATTACCATGAGGAGTAGCCCTGCTATATTATTAATTGAAGTCTATATGATGATCAATACAAAAGTACATAAACTTTATTTATAGTTGATTGAGTTATCATTTGTCAACTTGTATTTTCTTGTCTTAGGACTCTTGTGTAATTCTTTTGTTCTTAAATTAGGTCAGGGTGAAATTGGTGTTATTGTACGGTTTTTCAGAGCCCTCCTGGCCATTGAGAAGGGAAGGGATGTAAATATCCAACTACTTTTTGTCTTTTTAATTATAACTAGTATACTTACCCGTACGATAGTAACGGTTCGGTCGGTCGTTTTGAGTATTATAGTCCTGTTTTCTTATTTACTCTTCCTTTTGTGCTTTACAGTTGTTATTTGACTTGCCAGGGTAATTGGTTCGGGTCCGGTGAGGTTTCGAAATGAATTGAGACACTTAGTTTTAAGGATGAAACTTAAGTTAAAAAGGTTGACATGTTGACTTATATGTAAACGATCTCGAAATAGAGTTTTGATGATTCCAATAGCTCCGTATGATAATTTTGGACTTAGGAGTGTGTCCGAAAAATTATTTGGAAGTTCGTAGTTAAATTAAGATTGAAATGGTGAAAATATGAAATTTAAGTTTGGAAGTTTGACCAGGGAGTTGACTTTTTGATATCGGAGTCGGAATCCGATTCTGAAAATTGGAATAGGTCTGTTATGTCATTTATGACTTGTGTACAAAAATTGAGGTCAATCAGACTTGATTTGATAGGTTTCGACATTGAATGTAGAAATAGAAAATTGTTAGTTTTCATTAGGCTTGAATTGGGATGCGATTGGTGATTTTAGCGTTGTTTGATATGATCTAAGGCTTCGACTAAATTCGTACGATGTTTTAGGATTTGTTGGTATATTTGGTTGAGGTCCTGGAGGCCTCGAGTGAGTTTCGGATGGTAAACGGATCAAAACTTGGACTTAGAACAAACTTGGAAATTTCACTCTTCTGGTGCAATCTCACCTGTGGAACTTTGATCGCAGGTGCGAGCTGTGCGGCGCAGAAGCTGAAAAGGGAGAGTGGGGTAGTGGCTGCAGGTGCAAGGAAAACTTTCACACCTGCATGATCGCAGATGCGGACGAGGGGTCATAGATGCGCGTGTGACCGCAGAAGGGGACTGTTTCTCGCAGAAGCGGGAAGGCGAACGCAAAAGCGGAGGAAGGCCAGCCTTGGCAAAAACTGCAGATGCGATGGATTCTCTGCAAAAGCGAAACTGCAGATGTGGTTAAGTGTCCGCAGGTGCGAAAGCACTGGACAGATTACAAAACAGAAGGGTTCCGACATTACTGTTATTTTGGACTTTTCAAGCACAGTTCGGGGCGATTTTTAAGAGGGATTCATGGGAAAACTTGAAGTATGTCACTTGTGATCATTTTTAGTCAATAATATTGATTTATCATCGAATATTTCGACTAGATTACGTGTTTTTGAGGTGAAATTCGAGGAATTGGGCCTAGGGATTTGAAAATAAGGTTGCGGATTTGGAGGTTGAGGTTGTTGTCGGAATTTGGTAAATTGGTATGGTTAGACTCGTGGTTGAATGAGCGTTCATATTTTGTAACTGTTGGGTTCCGAGATGTGGGCCCCATTAACGATGTTTGAGTTGAATTTAGGATTATGTTGGAAAATAAGTATTTTCATATGGAATTAATTTCTATAATTTGTGTTGACTGTATCGAATTAATTATGACTAGATTCAAGGCGTTTGGAGACCGATTCGCGAGGCAAAGGCATATTGGAATAAAGGACTTGCACAATTTGAGGTAAGTAACACTTCTAAACTTGAATCTGAGGGTATGAATTCTTAAATTTCGTGTTATATGAATTGTTTGGAGGTGACACACATGCTAGGTGACGGGCATGCGAGTGTGCAGATTAGGAATTGTGATTTAATTGATTCTGTGGAGTTGCATAAGCAAATAATTATGTCATTATCCATATATCCTCCACGTGTTAGAGGAAATTGAGTTGATACTCATATTAAAGATCATGTTTGGGCTACGTGCCAATATTTTTGGGACCCACAGGGTTGTGTTGCTGTTGAATTATAATTTTAAATTGTTAATTGCATATCATATCTCAGTCTCTGTTGTCGATTATTGATACATCATATCATCATGTCAAGTTGATTTTCATGTCACTGAGAGCCCGAGAGACTGGAGATTTTGTGTGATATTTATGGGATCGGGCTGCACGCCGCAACATATTTTATTTATTTATGCCTGTATCTGGCTATTATAGCGCTTGGGCTGAAGGAGCCCCTCCGCAGTCTGCACCTCCCATGGTAAGCGCGATTAATTTTATATTGATGGGTGGATCTTCCCTGGGCATGGATCTTGCCCAAAGTATTTATATTGAGGGATGGATCTTGTCCGAATCATTTATATTTGGGGATGGATCTTTCCTTGGGCTGGATTGACCTTATACAGTACTAAGTGACTGACTGTCAGTTGATGTATATATATGGGATAGATCTTCCCTGGGCTGGATTGGCCATATATAGTACTGAGTGACTGAGTATTTTGAGATTATGAGTACACGAGGTTTCCACTGAGGTGCATCACATACAACATGTACATCGGCATGTAGATATGAAGATGTTATATTCCTCATATCATTCAGAATTGATCTATTTTACTTGTACTAAGTTTAACTGTTGAACTTGAAAGCATTCCTACATTTCTGTACTGTTATTTCTATAACGGACTGTACCTGTTGAGCTTGTCACTACTTTCAGTTCAAAGGTTAGTCTTGTTACTTATTGAGTACATGAGGTTGGTTGTACTCATACTACACTCTGCACTTCGTGTGCAGATCCAGGTACTTCCAGATACGGCGACTGCTAGATTTCGGAGTTTAACAACAGTCCATTTGCATCTTTCTCCGAGAAAGTGATGTTGTCTTTAGCAACTTCCCGGAGTCTCTTGCTATGGGTTATTGATACCTTCGAATTTTTTGTTGATGAGAAGGTGACCCCGTTGATTTCATTCCCCCAAAGTTCATGTTGATCGTTTGTCTAGGAGGATCTTCTCCTGCCTTCGAGGGTTCCGCGTTATCCCTGTTGCGACCATAGTTGTTCTATGCCCGATCACTTAAAAATTTTCTGAGATGCACATTCGTCAACAATGTTGCCACTTCTTTTCGGAGATGTCGGCAGTCCTCAGTCCGGTGGCCATTAGTCCCGCGGTATTCACACGACAAGTTGGGATCCCTTTGCTGGGATCGGATCTCATCGGTTTCGGGAACCATGCTTGTTTGATGTTTCTCATGGCTGACACCAACTCTACTACATTGATGTTGAAATTGTATTTTGACATTTTGGGGTAGGAAGGATCTCGCGTACCTGATGCTTCTTTTTCATGCAATGATTTATTGTTCTGACTGCGGTCAGTCCTTCTGTCGATGGAAAACCTATCTGCTTACTGGAAGCCTCGGCCGTGGCCTTCGTTCCGTTCGTAGGGCCAAAATCGGCCCCTCGAAGATCGTCTGTCCGTGTCGAGATCGTCTTTTGATTTTTCTCTATTCTTCTCTGGTCCTTTTGTCGATGAAGGGAATCCCACCTGATCATCTTCGATCCTTATATTTGATTCGTACCTTTTGTGGACATCCGCCCAAGTCATTGCTTGGAAATCAAGCAGGCTTTCCTTTTATTTCCGGGAAGTGTCCGAACTTCTCGGATTCAGCACCTTGGTGAATTCTTCAGCCGTCCATTCATCTGGAACAGCCAGGAGAAACATTTTTCCCTTTTGGAATCGGGTAATGAATTCTCGCAGCAACTCAGATTCTCCTTGTGCAATTATGAATATGTAGGCCTTTCAGGCCTGCACTTTTCTGGCTCCGGCGTGAGTCTTAATAAAAGAATTCGTGAGCATCTCAAAGGAATCTATGGAATGCTCGGATAACAGTGAATACCATGTCATGGCTCCCCTCGTGAGAGTCTCTCCAAATTTCTTTAGCAAAACAGATTCAATTTCGTAAGGAGCTAAATCATTCCCCTTCAGCGCCATTGTATAGGTGGTAATATTTGACGGTCTGAAGTTCCGTCATACTTTGGCACATCAGGCATTTTAAACTGCTTCGGGATTAATTATGGTGCCGCGCTTGGCTTGTATGGCAACTGAGTATATTTCTTTGAGTCCGGACCTTTAAGCACCGGTGGTGTGCCCAGGATTTGGTCTATGCGGGCGTTCACTTTCCTCATAAACCGTAAGAGTTCCTTCTTGAAGGGATCACTTTTGTTATTGGGCTCGGATCCGCTCCCCTCAGCCCCATCAGATCCAACTTCCCCCCTCGAGGTGTTCTTGTCGACCCTCTACGTTGTTTGATTTACGGAAGCACCGGAGGAACTGGACCTGCTGCGTGAGGTGGCCTAGAATGATAGCCTCTTATTCTTGTAGGACCATTACCTCATCAACACCATGTTCCTCTTCAGCATCATGGGGATTGCTTCCCGAACATGTTGTGGGTACCTCCTGTCGTGGACCGGCGTATCATCGTTTCTCTCATTGTGGGTGTCACTAACTTAATCCTTGAGGTGAGGTTAGGTTGGTCTCCTTGAACCTCGGGATTATGTGCGTTGTTAACACCATTTTCTGCCATTTCTTATGACTTTTTACTAAGATGAATAACCAAAACACGTTAGTAAAAGAAGAGAAGGATCAACTAATTACACGGCTGCCTAGGCTCCACGGTGGCCGCCAAACTATTTTCTCGAAAAATGGTACAGTTAAATTTGCACGTGATTTTTAGACAACTTAATTAATTTAATCTTGAAATAATGAAATAATTAAGGAAATGCACAATACTTAGCCTTGAAATGAAGATAAAATCACGAAGGATAAAGATTCGAGAGCAGAGCTTCCGGGTACAACAGTGATGGAAACAAAGAATAGAAAAGTAAAATTGTATAAAACTTTTTATTGATTATAGTGTAGGTTTGCCAAGAAAGCCATGTCTTTTACAATGATAACCGAGTTCACTGTTTATAGTTGCACCTAGGGAACAAGATCCTAGGATCATGCCCTTCTTTAATGTAAATTATGAGGGCCATTGAAGAGGATGTAATGGTGAGCATAAATTCTGTGTAAGGGGCAACACACTAAATGCTGTGGAATATTCTCCATTAAATGCTGCTGAGCAAAGAGTATTTATTGCATCTTTATGAGCGTTATTCTTTCTGGTGACAGACAGGAATTGCCTTCGGTTTTAGCTATCCCTCGTTTTAGGTCCACGTGTCCCTCTTTTGGACGGCCACGTAACATAGCATATTTTACCGTTTAGACATATATTATCTATTCACGACGTAAATATTACTTTCTCCGTCTCAATTTATGTGATATACTTTTCTTTTTAGTTTTTCTAAAAAAAATAATATCTTTTTATATTTAAAACTGATTTAGTATAAATTTTCTATTTTATCCTTAATAAGATGATTTATAATCACATATAGTAACATGTTTTAGATTACAAGTTTTTTTTAAAATAAAAATTCTTAAGTTTCCTATCCAATCAAATAATACCACATGAATTAAGATTGAAGGGATATACACTAAGACGTAGATAGTACTCCCTCCGTTCCAGTTTATGCGAGCCTATTTTCTTTTTGGTCCATTCATAAAAGAATGACCCGTTTATAAATTTAAAAATAATTTAGCTTAAACTATCAATCCTACCCTTAGTCAGAAACTTTATATCAAACAAATATTATACGCTCCTTTTTAACTTGTTTAAGACTATAAATTCCAAAAGCATTATATTTTCTTTACATATTCACATAAATTAGAACAAGGGGAGTAGTTGGACGGATAGGGCAGTGAATACTTAGGGGTCGTTTGGTACGAACACAAGTAATGCAGGGATTAGTAATGCAAGGATTAGTAAATGCAGGGATTGTAGTGCTGGGATTATTTTTTATCAAGTGTTTGGTTCATTGTATTAAAAATTAATTATGCAATGTATAAGTCTGGATTTAGTAATTTTAAGTCTTATCCATGTATAGCTAATCCAGGGATTAGTAATCCCGTGCTTTCCTTGGTATTTGTTAATCCCTCATATGAGGTATAACTAATCCATGTATTAGGTAGGAGTAAATTGAATTGACCAACCAAACATGGTATTGGACGGATTAAATTTTTATACGGGGATTATTTTACTTAATACGGCCTACCAAACGACCCCTTAATGATACAGAAAGAAAAGTTGTTTGACCTATTCTGGGACCAACCTGAGACCTGCACTAAGTTTACTTGTACAAACCCTAGCTACTTCAAGAAAATAAGACAAATTTTGCTTTTCAGATCCAGAGATCATGCTTGTACTTGTTATTAAATGGAGTAAGAAATCTTGGCTGGACCAGCTGGAACGTTATAAATTGGAAACAAATAAATAATTTTAGGTCTCTTCGATAAATAAACATAATACTTAACCTTGAAATAAAGATAAAATCACGAAAAATAAAAATTCGGGAGCAGAGCTTCCGGGTACAACCGTGATGGAAACATAGAATAGAAAAGTAAAATTATGTAAAACTTTTTTTTGATTATAGCGTAGGTCTCTTCGAATTAGTGACTGAGAAATAAGTCATGTGGCCTGGTTAATTAGATGAACGAGTGAGTGCTTGTTCTGATTAGCTAATTATAAGTAGTTGATAAATATCACGTACTGAAAAATATCTTTAGGTCTTGAAATTACTTTTATAAATATGTAGTTAGTACTATATATTTTAAATAAAGTGTTAAACCTGATAATAAACAGTTTTTGATAAAAATAAAATCATAAATGTTTTTTCTATTAAATTGACTGGAATATCTCGAAAAGTACTTTAAAAGGATAAAATTCAAAAGTTTATTTTTACATTAAATAGAATAATGCCGAAAATAAAATAGAGAGATAATTAAAACTTATGTTTTAGGAAGAGTATTTCAAAAATTAGAAAGATATCAGAATAAAAAGTAAAACACTTGTTCGAATCAAAAATACTTATAGGGTGTAAAATCATAAGTTGGGTGAGACCAACACATTACTTTTGATTATTTTGACTTATAAATACAAATGTTTATCAAATGTATAGATAAGTTACAAATGCTTATAAGCCAGCTTAATTTGATCAGTTTATAAACATAGCCAAACATCATTATTATCACTGAACTAAACTTAAATAGTGGATATTTCTAGAAGACCTTTAGATCCAATGTAAGATTAGCTTAATGTGACAAGTTTAATGGAAGAAATCTACAATTGAAGTTTGTTTCTTAAATTTCAGTCTTTTCGTGGCAATATAACGCTTGAATTACTGCAAATTTCCATCTAAACTTTCATTACAAGAATATTCGATAGCTTTTTCTTGAAGACATTCTAACGGGCCGTTTGGCCATACAAAAATTTTTATTTTTTTTCGAAATTAATGTTTGACAATAAAATTTTTAATTTTCACTTGAAGATGAATTTCGGAATATTTCAAAAATTTGAAAAATTTTAAAAGGTTATTTTTCAAAATTTTCACTTCAAATAACTCATAAAAATTCAAATAGCAGCCCAAAATTGTATTCATATCCAAACACAACTCTAACTTTCAAACGCCATTTTCATTTGAATTTTTTTTTCACTTTTTTTTGAAATTTTACAATTCTTATATACAAACGCCCGCTAAGAGTTTAATAATTGAATCTTCTAACTCAATCCAAATAACAATAAGCTTATGTTCTTCATCAGCACTTTCATCGTCGTCTTCTTCCAAAATCACTTCTTCTTTCATTTCTACAAGAAGTTTTTTCCACGGTTCGAATCCATAACTACCTGATCACAAGACATCAATTTTACCAATTACACCAAAAGTTCCCTCGTAGAATATTATTACATTGCGATCAATATAATATGAAAAATCGATTCCAAGAAAAAAGAACTGTCTAGTGGCTACTATAGTAACCAATTTGTGGCTTTTAAATGCACCTGGAAACCTAAACTTTTTTTTCTCCCACCAACCCCTCTTCTCTCTTCCTCTTTAATGGTTAGCTGCTCACACTAACTTTATTAATTCACTTTAGGCTTTAGCCTTTGTGTTTTGTGTCTTTTTCACTTGTTAATCACTTGGTATAAATAAAGATCAAGACAACTCCTTATATTCATTCTTGTCTCTTTATCACCAATCTTTTCTCCTGCTTGCTGTTCCCATCTTTAATTTTAAGTATATTGATTAGTAGCTAGCATTTGTCATACTTATGTGAATATTCTTTCTCACTATCATGTATGTTTAACATGTTCTATAGTCATATACTAGAAATATCATGTATGTTTCACATGTTCTTGCCCTGATATTTCTCTTGTTTCGGTTATCTTAATATCTTGATTGTTGATACTATTTCTTTTTATAGCTTTTTCACTATTGTACTTCTTTTAAACAATGCTATGAGTGTGTCTTGCTTAAGTCGAGGGTCTATGGGAAACAGCTTTTCTACCTTTACAAGATATAGGTACATACTATCCTCTCCAAACCCTAGTTGTTAGATTACACTGAGTGTTATTGTTATATCATGTATGTCTAAATCATACGTTCTAAAAGTACAATTTGTATGTTATGAAATTATTTCTTTCTTTCCAAATTCAATATCTAGTCAAACACTTGAGAACTGTAGTCTTACATGCACTAGATGCTTTAGAATCAATCTCCAGATACAAAAGCAAGGAGACCAAGAAGCTTATATATTGGAGTGCTAGTTATTGATTATTACTCAACGTTTAGTGGTAAAAAGTGAAGCTGCCAGCATGATCTAACCTTGGTCAAAATAAAATTGGAAGGGAATAAAGAAAACCAAAATTTTGACTATAGTTTGATCATGCTCCGACAGCTTTACTTTTTCTCACATGACGAAATCATACATGAAAGCACAATATTCTTCTACAACTATATATGAAGCTGAAAGCTGCAAAGACCAAAATAACAGAAAGATCACTACATAAAAGTAAGTCGTCTTGGACTATGGAAAATATTCTTTCTTTTCCACATGCTTGAAGGTCTTCTTTCCGTGTGACCTATAAATTTCGAGCCGTAAGATCAAGTATTGATATGCTGCCTACGTTACATTTGCTTCGGGTACGATCTTCCCTATGACACTGCATAAACACGTAATAATTCGTGCACCAGACAATTATTTTTATGCTATAATACACATGCTTCTTAAATCTGGATGCAGTGTTTGATTTTCTTTCTCTTGAACTACCTTATGGTGTTTTTTTTTTTAATTCAGTGTTTTTTCATTGAATCCAACTTTTTGATTGATTAGTTTTAACTTTGTACGTATGCATGCAGAATCATTGTGAAGACTCCCTTCCTCCCTCCTTAAATAAGGAGAAAAGAGACAAGAACAGTGGAGGCTTTAGTGTTGTTGTTTATTTTTTTTTATTTTTATTTTTATTTTTTGTTTTTTTTGTTTTTTGGGCATTAATTCGGGGAATGGAAGAGGAAGGCAAAATTAATGTGTAAATAGCGATGGTTTTTCGACTCCAATATAAGTTGTCCATTCGTATTAAAATTTCAACAATTTGAACCTTTAAAGCCTTATTAAAGAATTGTGATATTAACCTCTTATTAAAGCGAGTGGGTTTTGCCATTAACTTGTGCCATTTCAAACTTATTTCGATCTTACTTGATTAGTTCTTCTTTTAAGGTCATACATTAAGAGAGTGCTCGTTTTTTCATAAAATAATATTTTAATATATTAAAAATTAATGTAATATTAAAAATATTATTTGAGGAGTATCCATGTAACTAAAAATAAAATGATTATTCCTCATGCGATATACATTGTTAACGTCACTATTAGAAGGTAAGGTCGACGCTATCTAGTGTTAGCGTCACTAAAAATAAAATGATTATTCCTTGGCTCTACTCTGAAATTAGGGAAGCATTTACGAACAACACTACTAGAAAACAACATTTTTGCGACCATAAATTAGCGATCAACGTTGGCCTACCGAAAAAAGCGACCAACATTGGTCGCAAAACTACTAAAAAAAAAAAAAAAAAAATTAAAGCAATAAGCGACCAAAGTTGGTCGCTAATTGGTCGCTAAATTTCGTCAACATGTTGACCGGACTGGTCAGACCAATCTGGTCAAAGAAATTTCAAAATTTACGACCAAAGTTGGTCGCGAAAGTGGACCCACGTTTAAATTTTGCGACCAACATTGGTCACGATAGGACGGGTAACATTTGGGCAAACTTAGCGACCAACGTTGGTCGCTTATGTGAAAAATAAAAAAAAATTCCTATTTGCAAATAACGACCAACATTGGTCGCAAAATGCAAAGTATAAATATTGGCGACCAATGCTGGGCGTTTATTAAAGAGAAATTTTATGGGGAGATAAGCGACCAACGTTGGTCGCTAATTTGGAAAATTTAAATAAATCAGATTTTATTTTAGCGACCAACTTTGGTCGCTTCCGTGTCAACATTTTACCAAAATTAAACTCACTTTTATATTTACTGCATGTCTAAATAATATAAATGTAAGCATTAACGCTTTTGTAATACAAGGGATTAATATGCAGTTAAGTGTACTACGGAGCGTGCGTGCAATACATTTAGTATATATATACTATACTATATTATACTATATATATATCGATATAACTTTAATATATATATATATATATATATATATATATATATATATACACCTTGATATATCGAATATATTGATATATAATACACAATACAATATAATATACTATAGTATAGTGTATTGTATAATACATGTATATATAACTTGATATGTAATACGCTATACTATATATATGTATATATAATATAGTGTATTGTATAATACACCATACAATACACTTAGTATATTCAATACACGTAGTATATATAATACTAAGTGTATTGTATGGTGTATTATACAATACACTATACTATCATATATATATATATATATATATATATATATATATGACTATACATATATAAGAACATGGATACATATATAAGAACATGAAGCGCTCA
>MCJB01041742.1:110475-132711 GCA_002018475.1 Nicotiana obtusifolia
ACCATCGTCCGCCTCTGCTCGTGGAGGTCGCCGTCGCCGGTCACCGTCGCCGCCGCTGCACCGCTGCTCCACTGCTCGTTCGCCTCTCTCTCTCTCTCTCCTTCTCCACACACAGATTATCAAGGTGTGTATAATTTCTTGCAATTTTTTCAAGTTACAAAAGAATCACTTCTTACCATATGTGTTCTCTCCATCATGAGAAATTGGGACAAGAAATTCTAAACTCGTGATCCATTATTGTCTTCATTGTTTAAATACCACACAGTAATTGCTGCCATTTTTGTGAGAGTGTATGAGACGAGAAATATGGGACATGACTGCTATATCTTGCCTCTTGCAATTTTTTCAAGTTTACGCCTCTGCTCGTGTAATTGTTTTGGATTTCAAGTATGCTGGTCAAGAAATTATATATCAATTTCTTTTATTTTATGAAATAAAACTATATAGTATGCACCACAAAAAATAGTAGGCAAAAACATGAGGGAATATCTTTGTAGAATTTTTTCAATAATCTACAAGGAAAAAATAATGATAAATAGAAAGAAGCAGTAAATAGCTTTAAAAAAAAAGAGATATACCATTACTTATTAAAATAAAAAACTGGCCATAAAATGTATATTCATCCATTGCTACCTTACTCCCTATTGCATTTAGTGGTTTGCCTGAAAGAATCTGGAAACCCATCACAGAGATCAGTTTGTTCTTCAAAGACATGTGTTCTTCCACGTTAAGGGAAGAAAACCTACTGCAGATGGACCAGAACATTCGTGTCACCTATTCTAAGCTGGAAAGGATATTTTCATGTGGGTTTTTTGATGTGGTGGAACATCTTCCAATCCACCTTGTACACGAGGCACGACTTGGAGGGCCCGCTCAATACAGATGGATGTATCCATTTGAGAGGTAATATTATATCTTTTACTCCTAATTTTCTGTTTTATTTTAATATTCTTGGCTAACCTGAAATTATGATAGGACAATCGGCAAATGCAAACAATTCGTTAGGCAGAGGAACAGGGTTGAAGGATCTATATGCGAAGCATATCTTGCGAAGGAGACTGCCCATTTTTGCTCTTACTATTTTGAGAGTAATGTGGCATGTGCTAGGAATAGGCCTAACAGGCACACAATCGACCTTATGAATGATCCGTCATGTCCGCCTATGTCCATATTCAATCAACATTGGAAGTTTTGCACCTTCTAGGGTTCACTAATGAATTTCTAGATAATCTTCAGTTCAGTAACAAACTTCACTTCCCTTTAAGAATTTATGCTATCGAGACATAGACTATCTAACAATACCCTGCTGGCTTGCACTTGTGAACGGTTGGGTAACATCTATTCAATAGCAAACTCAACTTCCGAGTGGGAACTTTCTTGTCGAGCAAAAAAATTTTCTAACCCCTCTGGAGTGGTTCTTCCCTTGTGTGCCTTGTTATTAGAAGGTCTTATCGAAACTTTTGAAACTTCTTTAGTAGTATGATTACCATTGCTTCCTCGTTAAAACCTTGGCAGAAAAACCCAATTGGGATAAAAATCGGGCAAAGGGAAAAAACGTGCAACACATAGTTTCAATACAGATAATGTTCACCAGCAATAATATCTTCTGAGATGTGCCACATTCCAGTTGCTTGGAAACTTTTCAGTATCTTGATTATCCAACTCGTATGATCTTTTTCGGTGATAGCTGAAACCCGGTAGAGGCATTCCCATGTTGGACCTCGCTTCCCTGCATTGAGTTCCTGGGTGTATTGAGTTACTTTCCTCAAAACCAGGTCTCCCACTTTGAAATAACAAAGGTTGGCTCTTCGATTGTAATATCTTTCTATTCTCTGCTTTTGAGCTGCCATCCTTATATGCGCCAAGTCCCCCCGTTCATCGACCAACTCTAAATTTACCAACATTGCTTCATTGTACGCTTCTTCATTTTCCTGGAAGTATCTCATGGTAGGCTCCCCTACTTCCACCGTGATCAGGACTTCTGCTCCATACACAAAGGAGAAAGGAGTCTCTCATGTGCTTGATTTGACCATTGTTCAATATGCCCATAGTACTCCAGTCAATTCCTCAGGCCATCTGCCTTTAGCCGCTTACAATCCCTTTTTGAGATTTTGTACAGTCACTACCTTCGTCCTCACAGACTTAAACGGCACTTACAGCTACCTCCGATATTGCTAAGCAGATTAATAATTTTTCGCCTTCCTCCAACTTTGATAGTAATGGAGGACTTGACAGGTACTTTTTCTAATCCCTCAAAGCCTGCTGACATTCCAGGGTCCATTCAAAGTTGTTCTTCTTTTTGAGCAGTGAGAAGAAAAGGTGGCATTTCTTTAAAGAGCGGGAAATGAATATTCTCAAAGCCCAATTTCCCAGTGAGCCTCTGAACATCCTTTACGCTTGATAGCTGGTCCTGGATGTCTTGATAGCCTTGATTTTATCGGGGTTAACCTCAATTCCTCTTTGTAACACCAAGAATCCCAAGAATTTATTGGTGATGAACCCGAACGCGCACTTCTCGGGGTTAAGCTTCATGTTATGCTTCCGTAGGAAATAGAAGTTTCTTTCAAGTGTTTAAGATGACCACCTGCGTTCAAAGTCTTAACGAGCATACCGTTTATATAAAATTCCATGGTTTTCTCTATCTGTTTTTCAAACATCTTGTTTACGAGCCGCTGGTAACTGGCTCCGGCGTTCTTTAGCCCGAAGGACATCACATTATAGCTATATGTGTCGAAATTTGTTATGAACAAAGTTTTTTCTTGATCGTCCAGGTTCATTTTAATTTGGTCGTACCCGGAGTAAGCATCGAAGAAACTCATTAACTCGTATGCGGCTGTTGATCATTTGATCAATGTTTGGCGATGGGAACATGTCCTTTCGGCACGCCTTATTCAAGTCCATATAATCTACGTACATTCAAAATTTATTATTCTCTTAAGGAACTACCTCTACGTTAGCTAGCCAGTCCAAATACTTTACCTCTCGAGTTGAACTGATATCATGTAAGTGAGTTACCTCTTCTTTGACAAACCTATTTCTGGCCTCGACAATAGGACGTTATTTCTTTCTTACCGGAGAAATGTTGGGATCGAGGATTAGCTTTTGTAAGGCAAATTCCATTGGGATACCTGTCATATCCACATGTGACCATGCAAAAAACAATCAACATTAAATTTAAGCAATTCAATAAATCCAGACCTGAGCTTGAGGTACAGTGTTGTCCCCAAGTGGAATTTCCTCTCCAAGAGTTTTCGAACAATGCGACTTGTTCAAGCTCTTCCGCTATGGACTTCGTTGCATCCGTCTCTTCTGGTACCTGGAAATATCTTGGCATCTATAAGATTCTAACTCCTCTTCCCTTGGTTTACTTCACTTGATTTGGGAGAAGACGTCGGTTTCTATAATTGCTATGCCGC
Organism: Nicotiana obtusifolia; assembly: GCA_002018475.1. Lineage (NCBI taxonomy): Eukaryota > Viridiplantae > Streptophyta > Magnoliopsida > Solanales > Solanaceae > Nicotiana > Nicotiana obtusifolia. The sequence goes on from MCJB01041742.1 coordinate 113,892, forward strand.
ATGCTCCTTTCCTTTACTACTGGAGATCACAATCACATTCATCTCCCTTGCCACCGGTTGATTGTTTAATCCTATCGGGAGTTAGGAATTTCAATAATTGGTGATACGTTAATGGTACAGTCTTCATCTCGTGATACCACGATCTTCCCGTATCACCATCTACCACCTCGAAAAGGGTCGTCTTCATTACCCCTTCGGCGTTCGTGGGAAGCAGAATCTCTCCTTGGGTGGTCATGCTTGCTAGGATGAACCCAGTGAGGAGTTTTATGGACGGAATGATGTTTCTGATAAGTTTGGCTTGTTCCAATAACCTTCATTGTATAATATTGGCCGAACTCCCTAGATCCACCAGAACACGTTTGATTTTAAAATCTAATACATTGAACATAATTATCAACGCGTTTTTGTACAGTAGTAACAATCCATCTGCGTCTTCCTCCGTGAAAGTGAGGTCGACTTCAGCGAATTCCCGGAGTTTCTTGCATGGGTTATTGATACCTTCATCTTTTTTGCTGCCGAGAAGGTAACCCCGTTAATCTCGTTCCCCCCGAAAATCATGTTGATCGTCAAACGCGGGGATCTGAAGCAAACCGAAAAGCTAGTTCCCGTGGAGTGAGTCTAGTGCTTCCCTTTAACCTAGAAGCACTCAGTGAGCCTTCAACAATGTCCTTCCTGGCCTGTTGTTTGAGTTGACCGAAGGCGGCGGGTGGAGGGAACCAAAGACGTTGACGATCGATTCCTTCCAAAGGGAGCTGTTGCCGACCCTTACACCATAAAAAGAAGACCAGTTTCCGATCGGACAAGAGAAGGAACTAGAGTTGACTTTTTTGTTAGACCGACACTCAAGACCCAGTTGCGAGCAATAGCGTCTTACACTTTCCCAAAGACCAATACACAAGTGATTCGCCATAGTCTAATCGATTGAGGAGGACAGCCAATGACCGAGCTTGATTTTCTCTTGCTTTTGAGGGCTCCGTGTTATCAAGGTTGCGACCATAATTTTTTTTTGGCCCTGCCACTTAAGAAGTCCTTAAGATGGCAATTTTTGAGCAGTGTCGCCACCTCTCCCCTCATATGTCGATAGTCCCTAGTTCGGTGACTGTTCCAGTGATATTCGCACCATAAATTAGGATCCCCTCTAGCTAGGATTGGATCTCATCAGCTTCGGGAATCGTGTTTCTTTAATGTTCTTCGTAGTCGACACCAACTCTACTATCTGACGTTAAAGTTGTTTCTAAAAGTCTGAGGTAGGGAGAATCTCGAGAACCTTATGTTTTCTTGTCCTGTAATGACTTGTTGTTCCGGCCCCGATCAGCCCTTCTATCGGTAACGAACCTTCTCCTAATCAGAAGCCTCTTCCGCGTCCTTCGGCCCGTTCATACGGCAAAAATCGATTCCTCGAAGACCGTCTATCTATGTCAAAATCGTCTTTTGATTTCTTTTTATTCTTCTCTTGACCTTTAACCGACGCTGAAAGCCGAGCTGATCATCCTCAATCCTGAATATATCGGCCTTCCAGGCCTGCACCTTTCTGGCTCCGGCATGGGCCTTAATGAAAGAATACGCGAGCATCTTGAAGGAGTCAATGGAATGCTTGAGCAACCGCAAATACCATGTCAAGGCTCCCTTCATGAGAGCCTCTCCGAATTTTTTCAGCAAAACTGATTTGATCTCGTAAGGAGTAATTTGTTCCCTTCAACACCTTTGTATAGGTTGTGAGGTGCTCCTGAGGGTCAGAAGTCCCATCTTATTTCGAAACATCGGCCATTTTAAACTGATTCAGGATCAATTCCGGTGTTTCACTTGGCTTGTACAACAATTGAGTGTACTTCATATAGCCCGGTCCTTTCAATATCGGTGGTGCGTCCGGGATTTGGTCCATAAGGGCATTCACTTCCCTCATAAACTGAAAGAGTACATTTTTGAAGGGATCGCTCTCGTTGTTGTGACCGAATCCGCTCCCCCCCGTCCCATCGATGTCGACCTCTCCCCTCGGGTTGTTGTTGTCGAGCCTCTATATTTTTTTATTTTCAGGAGCATCGGGAGGAACTAGACCTCATCCATTCGCGTTATTGGAAGCACTCGATAACGCTTGATTTAGCTTCGTCATAACCGTATCCTGCCACGTGAGATGTCCTAGAATGACCTCTTGTTTCTCTTGCAGGACCCTTACCGCTTCAACGACGTGTTCATCTTCAGTATCATGAGGAGTAGTCTCCCAAACATGTCGTGGGTACCGGCTGCTATGGGCCGGTGTGGCTTCATTCCCCTCACTACGGGTATCATTGCTGAAGCTAGTTTCCTTGGGCCTCAAGGTTGTGTGTGTTGTTAACACCATTATCTTTCATTTTCTATGATATTTTGCCAAGAACAAATAATCAAACATGTTAGTAAAAGAGGCAAGGAACAACTTAATTACACAACTGTCTAGGTCTCACGGTGGGCACCAAAGTGTTTATCCGTAAAATGGTACAGTTCAATTTATTCGTGATTTCTATAAAAGTAAATTAATTTGATCCTAATATAATAGATGAATTGGATAAAAATATAATACTTAGCCTTCAGATGAAGATAAAATAGCAGAAATGATAACTCTTGGAGCAGGATTTCTGGGCTCAACAGTAATGATATCAATAAACAAGAAGATAAAATTATATTAAGTTTTGAATAGAAGGTAGCGTATGTTTGTCAGAAATTCGTGTCCTTACAATGGTAACAAAGCTCATTATTTATAGCTACACTTAGGGAACAAGATCCTAGGATCAAGCCCCTATTTAATGTCAATTATGAGGACCATTGAAGAATGTGTAGCGGCGGATAGTGAATTTCGTATTTCTTGTAATGGGCAGTATACTTAATGCTCTAGAATATTCTTCATTAAATGCCACCGGATGGCAGACATTTATCACATCTTTATGAGTATTATTCTCTCCGGTAACAGACAGGATCGTTGCGTTCGGCTTCAACTATCTTCTGTCTTCGGCTCCACATATTACTTCCTCATGCAATCATTTAATATAACATATTTTATCCTATACAAAGATCAAGCTTTATCAATTATAATTTGACTTCTCATTCATTTCCTAGAATTGGCTAGTTAGTCCGCAACTATATTACCTCCCTATAAGTACGCACAATAATAAAGTTGCCACTGCTAGAGAGATGGACAATTTTATCTATGATATGTGTTAATAATAAGTTAGAGAGTAAAACTTAGAGGAATAGCCCCTACTACTGCATAGTTTTAAGCTTAGGATCATTGGGTTGGTCTCAACCAGGTTATTATTATCCGGTCCATAATATTCAACATAGGCTAATATAAAATCTACCAAACTATCTCTAAAACCAAACCATAACATGCACACATATCGTATGCATTAAAACTTATTTAACTGTGGAGGATTTAAGACTCATATATATTTTCAAATTAAATGATGAAATATTTTTTGCCAATTCAAAATCATACATAAAACCTTTCATAATAATAATGAGATCAAGTACAATAAATATTTTTTCATATATGTCGTATACTCTACTATAACTCATCAAAACTATCTATTGAATATAAACACCAAGAAACATAACTAAATACTTGGGCCCAAGCCTGACAAAAAGAAAATAAGAAAATGACATAACAACTATTACAAAATAGGAGTGGTGCCTTAGCATATGCGTCGGAAAGAGAGTCATCATATCCCTATCCATATGTCACATATCATACCTTATCTTAAAACATGTAAAGTAGGTAGGACTCTGCAGGGGGCCCTTGAGGGTTAAGTACACCTCCACCGTACCCAATAAGTGTCATAAACTCACTCTAACTCAAGCTCCTAGGATAATACTTTACAAAAATAATGCAGCCAAAATTTGATATAAAACGATAACAATTATATCAGATCATGCTCTTTATCATTTAAATGAAAAGACGAATGAAATATAAACCATGATGTAATCTTCTAAAATATTTATATCAATCTATGATAATAATAAAAATAATATAAAATTATTTCAATTACATTAAGTTACTGAAATCATTTTCGTCTCCATAGGCCTCAACATCAGAAAATCATTATTTATACCTTTCGTCGGAAGAACTATGCCGATTCAATATAATAAACAACTACTAGGTGATCAACCTAGCAACAATTATTTGAATTTACTTGTCCCCGCAACTTCTTGTAGTGTCATACAAGTCGACTTAACCTCACTACTTTAAATAATGATCATTTTACCCTAAAAATAGGAGACTTTATCCCCAAACCTCAACTTAGCCTTGGAATATGTCCCAATAGCGGGACATGTAATTTCATGGTCACAAGCTTAACATTCAAACCCATCTCATTAGTTTTTACTAGTAACTCCAAAAATATTTGACATATCAAAACAAATTTCATAGCCTAATAGCATCGATAAATTTATTTTAGCAAATCATGATGTTCATAGTCAATCTAAACTATTTAAACAAAATTAAATGAATAACTCTTTTTCATGTTAATGCCTTAAATATTTAACACCACTCTTTTAAAGATACAACAAGTACTATCCCGTATATCAAATTTCAAAAATTAATAGTTTTCATGAAAACACATCCTAGTACTCAAATCATTTTATAATATTCTTGTCAATACTTAAGTTTTAGTAAAATTTGTCATATTCTTCACAAGTGTCATTTGCCAATAAGTTTTATAAATAAGAATTTGATAAAACACTACGACATATCATGTTGGGGTCAAATACATATACAAGTATAAATGACTGACAAGTAATAAAGCGATAAGTAGAATTTCGTCCCATAAAAATTTTGTGATTAACTATTAACTAAATCAAATTATTTATGAATTGCTCGTCAGTCACTTTCTGGAAGATGATTACAATTTCGGCTATTACAACTATTGTGTAAATTAGCAGTAAAGATGAGAAGACAAGTTCACAAGCAAAGCACGCAAAAACTTAGGAGCAAGATCAACAAGATGAATTGAGTATACTAAGTAAAATATGTTATGGCATGTAGCCACCCAAGAAGGGGACACGTGGAGCCCAAAACGGGGAGGACGAAAGATCGGACGCAGCTTTCCGTGTGTCACTGGAAAAGATAACATTCATAAAAGCAGTGAATACTCTATGCTCGGTAACATTCAATAAGGAATATTCCACGGCATTAAGAGCAACGGCCCATTACAGAGAATTTGACATTTATGTTCACCATTACGTCTTCATCAATGCTCCTCACAATTGACATTAAAGAAGAGCATGACCCTTGTACCTTCTTCATAGTTATAAATAATAAGCTCATAGATCATTATAAAGAACATGAACTTTCTGGAAAAGCTTATATTGTATTCTATACAAAGCTCAAAATAATTTTATTAACTTTCTTTAGATCTCATCATTGCTATGCCCGGACGCTTTGCTCCTAGAACGGTCATTTCTACTATTTTATCTATATTTCAAGGCTAAGTATTTTAAATTTTTATGATTGTCATATTATTTCAGGATCAAATTAATTCACTTGTCTATAAATCACGTATAAATTTAACTGTACCGTTTTACGGGTAAACAGTTTGGCGCCTACTGTGGAGCCTAGACAGTCGTGCAATTGAATTGATCCTTTCCGTTTTTACTAACGTATTTTGATTACTTTGTCTTAGAAAAAAATCACAAAAAAAGGCAGATAACACTGCTAACGGCTCACGCAACCCTGAAATTCAAGGGGGATAGCCTTATTTCGAGGATTCAATTAGTGACACTCGCAATGAGGGGAACGACGCCACACCGGTACATGACAGGCGATATCCATGACAGGTCTGGGAGATGATGCCTGATGGTGCTGATGAGAAGCACGTAGCTGATACAGTGAGGGTCCTGCAAGAGCAACAAGGAATCATTCTAGGCCATCTCACGTGGCGGGATCAGGTTATGACGGAACTGAATCAAGCGCTACTGGGGGCTTCAAATAATGCAAACAGGCGAGATCCAGTTCTTCTTGATGTTCCCGCTAACCAGACAACGCAGAGAGTTGATAATAACACTCCCAGGGGCGAAGTTGGCTCCGATGGGGCTGGGGAAGTAGATCCAACCTCAACAACAAGAATGATCCATTCAAGGATGAACTTTTGCGGTTCATGAAGGAAAAAAATGCCGGCATGGATAAAATTCCGGGCACACCACTAGTATTGAAAGGCCCAAACTTGAAGAAGTATATCCAATTACCGTACAAGTCGAGTGCGGCACCAAAACTAATCCCGAAGCGGTTCAAAATGCCTGAAATTAAAAAGTATGATGGAACTTCAGATGCACAGGAGCATATTACCACATATACAACAGCGATGAAGGGAAATGATTAAGCTCCTCAGGAAATTGAATCAGTGCTGCTAAAGATATTCGGAGGAACTCTCGCGAGGGGAGCCTTTACATGGTATTCATTGTTACCCGAGCATTTCATAGATTTCTTCGAGATGCTCGTGGATTCCTTCATTAAGGCTCATGCTGGGGCTAGAAAGATGCAAGCCCGAAAGGCCGAGAGTTTTTTACCTAATTCCAGAAGGAAAGGACGTTGCTTCCGACCATCCCGAATGAATGGGCAGCTAAAGCATTCACCAAAGGATTGAACCCGAGAAGTTCAGATGCTTCCCCAAAGCTGAAGGAGAGCCTGCTCGAGTTCCAAGCAATAACTTGGGTAGACGTCCATAACTGTTACGAGTCAAAGATAAGAATTAAAGATGACTAGGTCGGATCCACGTCATTACCCAAAGGAAGGGAGAAGATTAGAAATAAAGCAAAAGTTGACTACGACGCAGACATACGAACTTCAAGGGGTGAATTTTTACCATATGACCGGACAGAAGGTCATGGCAGTAACTTTCGAGCAGAAAACAAGTTCACCGTTGACAGTGGGAACGATCGTGGTAGAAATAGTAGATCGCTTCAAGACCAAGAGACGCCAGGGCATCGGGATCTGTCATACCCCAGGTTATCAAAATATAACATCAATGTCAGTACAATGGAACTGGTGTTAGCCAAGAGAAACATTAAATAGGCGTGATTCCCAAGACCTATGAGATCCGATCCTAGTCAGAGGGATCCCTACTTATGGTGCGAATACTACGGGATGAACGGTCACTGGACAGGGGGACTACCGACATATCCGGGAAGAAGTGGCAACACTATTGAAGAATGGTCATATCAGAGAGTTCTTGAATGACCGAACTAAGAACAATTACGATCGTAATAGAGATAATATAGAACCTCCAAAGGCAGGAGAAGAACCCCCATGCCAAATGATCAATACCAATTGGGATACAACATCATCTTGGGAAAGCCATGGTTACACGAAATGAAAGCTGTACCTTCACATATCACCAATTACTGAAGTTTCTATCGCCCGAATGAATCAAAAAATAAGAGACAATCAATCGGAAGCAAGAGAGATGAATTCAATCCCAGTTTCCAATAGCAAAGGAAAGGAACATGCAGCATAGCAATTACAGGAACCGGTGCCTACTCCCAAGCTAGAAGGAATTATCTAGGAAGCAGAGTCATCAGATCTGTATCAGGTGCCGAGATACTTCTAGGTTCCAGAAGAGACGGACGCAACAAAGTCCATGATAGAAGAATTGGAGCAGGTGGCATTGTTCGAGGAATTCCAAGAAAGGAAGTTCCATTTAGGGATAGGACTGCATTCAGAGCTCAGATATGATTTTATTGAATTCCTTATCATTAATGTTGATTGTTTTGCATGGTTGCAGAGGATATGACAGGTATCCCGGCAGAAATATCCATGCACAAGCTGAGTTTAGATCCCAGAATACCTCTGGTATGGCAGAAGAAACGCTCTATTGCTGAGCCAGGAATAAATTCATCAAAGAAGAGGTAAGCCGCTTACTTAAAATCGGTTTGGTCCAAGAGGTAAGATATCCGGATTGGCTGGCTAATGTAGTAGTAGTTTCTAAGAAGAACAATAAATTTCGCATGTGAGTATACTATATAGATCTTAATAAGGCATGCCTGAAAGACACGTTCCCATTGCCAAACATCGACCAAATGATTGATGGCACGACCGGGCACGAGTTAATGAGTTCCCTCGATGCTTAATCGGGGTACAACCAAATCAAGATGAACCCAAAAGATCAGGAAAAAACTTCATTTATAATGAATTTCAGTACATATTACTATAATGTAATGCCCTTCGGGTTGAAAAATACCGGAGCCACTTATCAACGGCTCGTAAATTAGATGTTTGAAAAACAAATAGGAAAACTATGGAGGTTTATATAGATGATATGCTTGTTAAGTCATTGAATATAAGTGACCATCTTAAGCATCTTCAAGAAACATTCGACATCCTGAGGAAGCATAACATGAAAATTAACCCCGAGAAATGCACGTTCGGGGTCAGTTCTGATAAGTTTCTGGGTTTCTGGTCTCACAAAAGGGAATTGAGGTGAACCCCGACAAAATCAAGGCCATAGAGGATATCCCGGATCAATTGATGAAACTAAAAGAGGCCCAAAGACTCATAGGAATATTAGCAGCTCTGAGCAGGTTCATTTCCCGGTCGTCGGAAAAATGTCATTTCTTCTTCACATTACTGAAGAAGAATAATTTCGAATGGACACCGGAGTGCCAGCAAGCTTTGATGGACCTTAAGAAATACTTATCAATCCCTCCCTTGCTTTCAAAACTAAAAGAAGGCAAAACATTGCTAGTCTACCTTGCTGATTTTAGAAGTTGCGGTGAGTGCAGGTTTATTCCTGGAGAACGAAGGTGCACAGTTTCCAATTTATTACGTTAGCAAAATTTTAACGAAAACAGAAATGCGCTACCCATATTTGAAAAAACTGACCTTGGCTCTCGTAGTGGCCGCTCGAAAGCTGAGGCCTATTTCCAATGTCACCTGATAGCTGCAGTGACTACATTTACTTTGGGGAACATTCTCAACAAACCCGAGCTCTCGGGTAGATTGGTCAAATGAGCCGTCGAAATGAGTGAATTCAACATAGAATATAAACTGAGGACTGCAATTAAGTCGCATGTTTTGGCTGACTTCGTGGTCGATTTTAGTCCGGGAATACTACCTCTGGCAACCAAAGAGGCAGTAATGGTGTCAGAATCGACATCGGGGGTTTGGACCTTATTTGCAGACAGAGCTTCGACCGTAAAAGGGTCCGGGCTCGGAATAGTCTTAATCACGCCTTTGGGGGAAACCTTAAGGCAAGCCATCAGAAAAATCACTTTCACTAACCATGAAGAAAAGTAAGAAGCTTTGGTTGCAGGGCTCGAATTGGCCCGGGGACTTGATTCCAAGGTTATCGAAGTTAAATACGACTCATAACTAGTGGTAAATCAAGTCTACAAAATATTTGATACCAAAGGAGAACGTATGCAATAATACGTGGTAAAGGTCCAAGCTCTTTTGGCACGATTCCGGGAGTGGTCAATTACTCATGTCCCTAGGGAGGACAACGTAGAAGCGGATGCACTAGAAAACTCAGGATCCTCAACGAAAATGAAGGGATTAGAGTCCAGGACAGTAGTGCATTTGATGAATTCGGCCCTAGATAAAGATGGTTACTATGAAGTAAATTCGACTAGTCTGGTCTGGGACTGGAGAAATGAGATAATCAACTATCTTAAACACGGGAAGTTGCCTGAAGACCTGAAGGCATCGCGAGCATTACGCACCAAAGCTGCGCGCTACACCTTTAGAAGAGGCCAATTGTATAGAAAATTCTTCTAAGGCCGACTGACCCAGTGCTTAGGAGCGTCAGAAGCTAACTATGTCATGAGAGAAGCCCACGAAGGGATATGCGGAAATCACTCAGGCACAGACTCCCTGGTGTTGAAACTGGTACAGACAGGATATTACTGGCCTCGCATGGAGCAAGATGCCAAAGACATCGTACGAAAATGTGATAAGTGCCAACATTATGCACCGCTAGTACACCAACCAGCAAAACCCTTACATTCGATTTTACCCCCATGGTCGTTCATGAAATAGGGGATGGAAATCATCGAACCACTTCTACCGGCCCCCCTGAAAGGTAAGGTTTCTTTTAATTTTAACTAATTATTTTTCTAAATGGATGGAAGCAGGTTCTTATCAGAAGATCAGACAACGCGAGGTGGTCGATTTCTTGTGGAAAAATATAATTTGCAGGTTCAGCATACCAAAAGAAATAGCATGCGACAATGGGCTACAGTTCGCCGGTACAGAAGTTACAAAATTCCTCGAAGATTTGAGAAAAAAGAGGATCACATCTTTGCCTTATCATCCGAGTGCATATGGTCAAGCGGTGTCAACAAACAAAGTGATTATTCAAAACCTCAATAAAAGGTTGGAAGCAGTGAAGGGAAAATGGCTCAAAGAACTGCCCAGAGTTTTATGGGCCTATCGAACGACGGCCAAGTCAAGCACATGAGACCCATTTTTCCCTTGTGTACGGTGTCGAAGCCTTAATCCTGGTGGAAATGAGCGCGCCCATTTTGCGATATTTTTAGGCAGATGAAGAATCAAACAGCGAACCGATGCTAGTCAACTTGGAATTGCTCAATGAATGCAAGGACTTGTCATATGTAAGAATGGCAGCTTAAAAGCAGCGAACGGAGCGATATTATAATCGAAGAGCTAAACTCTGTTATTTCAAAGTAGGAGACTTGGTATTAAGGAAGGTAACTAAAAACTCTCGGGAACTCAATGTGTGCAAGTTAGGCTCAACAAGGAAAGACCCTTACCGAGTTTTAGTTATCACTTGGAAAGGATCATACGAGTTGGAGAACCAGAACAAAGACAAGTTGCCCAGCAATTGGAACGTGGCTCACCTCAAAAGATATTACTGCTAACTAACACTAGTCAAACGGAAGGTATGTGATGCACTATTTTTCCCTTCATTTAGTTCTTGTCTCAATTGGGTTTTTCTAGCAAGGTTTATAACGAGGCAGCGATACTATGAAGACAGCGGTGATGAGACCTTTGATAACAAGCAAACAAATAAGTTTCCACTTGTGGACGATTAGATAGTTTTTGCTTCGATAGCAAATTCCCACCGGGAAGTGAAGTTTGCTGCCGAACAGAGGTTACCCGACCATTCAAGAGAACACTAGATGACTTTTAGGTATTTTTTCGCTCAATAGCATGGATTCCTAAGGAGAAGCAAAGTATGTTACCGAGTAGAGGGTTAGTTAGCAATTCATTGGTGGAGCCTTCGAGGATGTAAGACTTTCAGTATTCCAATTCGTACTCTCCGCCATCAAATATTAGGGGAGAATAATATGAAAATACGGCAATAATGACTACCACATCAACTGGGAGAGAAAATCCGAAAACAAAATGGTTTATCGAGATTGACGATTGCATAGCCAGTCCCGCAAAAACAAGTTGTACAAGATAGCCACATTTAATGGCAATTTCTTTTTTGCATAGCAACATGCTTATGTAGTTTTTTTTTAAATAAAAGGAATAAAAGGAAATCCTTTTGCTTTTATCTTGTTTCTTGTCTGAACGATGACTTTGTCATTTGAAAGTTAAACAAGTACTTCAAATGTTACTGCCGTAATGAACAGGAGACGTTGTCTTCAAGAGCACTGTAAACATAAGAGGGCCCTCTCTTATTAAAAACCTCACGTTAAAGGGTTGGTTCCGGAAGAATTTATGCCCATAATCAAAAAAGCTACCAGGGAAAAATACACCCGAAGCCGCATATGAAAAGAAAGCAAAAAGAAAACTTGCGCAAATACTTATAGAAACCCTCATGTAAAAGGGATAACTCTGGGAAACAAAGTACATCGAAGAAAATGCATCCGAGACCACATACAGAAAAATGTGAATAGAAAAACATGTGCAGAATCCTTAAGAGAATACAAGGGTTAAAAAACTTGCACGAATATTCAAGTGAAAGTAAGACTCAAACAAAAAATTGAGAAAAAATATGTCTTCATTAACAAAAACATTCCAAAAGAAATACAAAATAGGAAAAGAAAAGTAAAAGTAAATTGTAGTGTCTCCAGGACTAGGAGGAAGAGAAGTGTCCACGCCCCCGGGAGTGGTAGATGGTTCCACAGATGGCTCGAGATTTTCCCCAATTTGATCTTCAACATCTTCATCCTCTAATTCTTCTTCAGTTTTCGAAAATTCGAAACCAAAACCAGATGGGCCATATACATCGGACCTCGACGGGAGGCCAGTCTTAGCGGCTAACTCAAGCTCGCGTGCCTTAGCAATTTCGGCATCAATATGAATGACACCAGCTTTGGCTTCTTCAATGGTTTTTCTCCTCATGATGTACATGGCGTAAGTTTTTTCAACAGCGAAGGAAGCCTCTCGGCACTTCAGTTCTTCTTTGAGTTGGGGTATCTCGGCAGAAAGATTTTCAGGGGCAAATCTAGCAGATTTAAGGCTGACGTTCAGCTCGCGAACAATTGAACTAAAGAGCCTGTTATGCTCGATAGTTTTAATGTAATTCTCTTCTAGCTGGGCATGATTTGCCCCCCAGGCAGCAAGCTCTTTGACTTTGGAGCTCAAGGCTGCTTCCAATTTAGTTACCCTTTCAGCAACAATAGCCTCGCGCTCGTTTGCAGCAAGAATGGCGTCCTGGATTTTAGCCCATTTAGCCTTGGCTTCATCAAATCTAACCCTCAGTGGACAAACTTTTTGGCTGAGGGTTATCATTTCTCGCTTGCTTTGCTTCAAACGAGCTTCCAAAACGTCGGCCTCAGTGACTCTGGTTTTCAGTTTTGAGAGACGGAGAATGGTTTGGTCACATTCCACCAAAAGTTGATCTTGTTAGGAAGTAAGTCCTTCCTTCTCAAAAATCAACCTTTGAAGACCCTCAAAAACAAGAAAGTTGGCCTGCAAAACAAGAAAAGGTAAAATACATTCACTCAAAAGTAGAAGAAATAACATAGGAAGAAAGAAACGTACAGCTGTGGCATTATGCATAGCATTGTTCTACTCTCCTGAGAGTGTCTGAATCATATCTCAACTTCTTTGAAGCCAAAGGCTTCAGATAGTTAGCAAGCTCCGCCGGTCGGGAAAGCAGATTGCACACGGTAGAGACCGAAAGAGTAACATTCCTCCTTCTCTGTGGATCTTCAGAAGGGGCAGCATAATGTTGACCTAAATTCCCATGAACTGGGGACTATCGAAGAGGAACGCCTTCTTCATGGTCGGTGCAGTCGCTGGAGGTGATGTTGCTGGTGGAAGAGTAGATGATGACGGAAGTGATGTAAAAGTTGCTGGTGTTGGAGAAGGAGGGGATGAAGCTGATTGTAAGGCTTGCTTTAGGCAAATCCCACATTGGTGTAGGCGAATCCCACATCGGATGGAGAGGAGAACGAAGAGTGCCTTATAAGGACTTGGATACCTATCCCTTGTAGACGCGTTTTAAAACCGTGAGGGGAGAAGGCTCCAAAGCGGATAATTTCTACAAGCAATGGCCTGGGCTGTTACAGTTGGTATCAGAGCCGGTGCCGGGCCGGTGGTGGGGCAAACCTCAGCGAGGATGCTGAGTCCCAAGGGGGGGTGAGTGTAAGGCTTGCCTTAGGCAAATCCCACATTGGTGTAGGCGAATCCCACATCGGATGGAGAGGAGAACGAAGAGTGCTTTATAAGGACTTGAATACCTCTCCCTTGTAGACGCGTTTTAAAACCATGAGAGGCGAAGGCTCTAAAGCGGATAATTTCTACAAGCGGTGGTCTGGGCTGTTACAGTTGCTATCAGCCGGTGCCGGGCCAGGCCGGTGGTGGGGCAAACCAAGTGGTGGGTTTGGAGAGGAGAACGAGGAGTGCCTTATAAGGACTTGGATACCTCTCCCTTCTAGACGAGTTTTAAAACCGTGAGGGGCGAAGGCTCCAAAGCGGATAATTTCTACAAGCGGTGGCCAGGGCTGTTACAGTTGGTATCAGAGCCAGTGCCGGGCCGGTGGTGGGGCAAACCTCAGCGAGGACGCTGAGTCCCTAGGGTGGGTGAGTGTAAGGCTTGCCTTAAGCAAATCCCACATTGGTGTAGGCGAATCCCACATCGGATGGAGAGGAGAATGAAGAGTGCTTTATAAGGACTTGGATACCTCTTCCTTGTAGACGCGTTTTAAAACCGTAAGGGGCGAAGGTTCCAAAGCGGATAATTTCTACAAGCGGTGGCCTGGGCTGTTACAGTTGGTATCAGAGCCGGTGCTGGGCCGGTGGTGGGACAAACCCAGTGGTGGGGCAAACCTCAGCGAGGACGCTGAGTCCCGGGGGGGGGGGGCATTTTGAGTTCTTGGTAATGTCGTTTGGGCATTTTGAGTTCTTGGTAATGTCGTTTGGGCTAACAAATGCCCCAGCAGATTTTATGGATTCCATGAATAGTATATTCAGGCCCTGTCTTGATGTGTTCGTGATTGTATTCATTGATGACATTCTGGTGTATTCTCGTTCAGAGACAGAACATACCAGCCACTTGCGGATAGTATTACAGACCCTTCGGGATCATAAGTTGTATGCTAAGCTCTCGAAATGTGAATTCTGGTTAAACTCAGTAGCATTCCTTGGCCATGTTATCTGATGAAGGTATTAGTGTTAACATTCAAAAGATCGATGTAGTAAAAAATTGGCCAAGACCCACAACACCATCAGAGGTCCGCAGTTTTCTAGGGCTAGCAGGATATTATAGGAGGTTTGTAGAAGGGTATACCTCTATATCAGCCCCATTAACTAAGTTGACACGGAAAAGCTACCAAGTTCCAATGGTCCGATGCTTGTGAACATAGTTTCCAAGAGCTAAAGGATCAGTTGACCTCCGCGCCAGTGCTTACCCTCCCAGAAGGAACAGAAGGGTATGTTGTATATTGTGATGCTTCAGGTGTAGGTTTGGGGTGCGTATTGATGCAACATGGGAAGGTAATTGCTTATGCATCAAGACAATTAAAGAAGCATGAAAATAATTACCCAACTCATGATTTGGAATTGGCTGCAGTAATTTATGCTTCGAAGATTTGGCAGCACTATTTATACGGTGTCCATGTTGACATCTACACAAATCAAAAAAGTTTAAAATACATCTTCAAGCAGGAGGAGTTGAATATGAGACAGCGTAGGTGGCTTGAATTACTGAAAGATTACGATGTCGAGATATTGTACCATCCCGGTAAAGCCAATGTTGTGGCAGACGCTCTCAGCCGTAAGTCAATGGGAAGCCTAGTACACATTGAGTCAAGTAGACAAGGGTTGACTAAAGAACTTTATCAACTAGCCAATATGAGAGTCAGATTGTTAGACTCGGATGACGGAGGTGTTACTATACAGAATACGTCAGAATCATCTTTGGTAACCGAGGTAAAAACACGGCAATATGAAGATCCTACTTTAGTACGATTAAGAGAGGGCGTTCAGCAGTGTAAAATTACGGCTTTTGAGATTGGAGGAGATGGGGCACTAAGATATCAGGGCCGATTATGTGTGCCTAATGTGAAAGGGTTGCGAGAGAAGATTATGATTGAGATCCATCAGTCCCGATATTCTATCCATCCCTTTTCGACAAAGATGTATCATGACATTAAGGAGCAGTATTGGTGGGATAACATGAAGAAGTCTATTGCAGATTTGTAGCCCAGTGCCCTAATTGTCAACAAGTAAAGATTGAGCATAAAAAACCTGGTGGATTGATTCAAAATATAGAAATTCCGACCTGGAAATGGGAGGTTATTAATCTGGATTTCATTGTTGGGTTACCTCGCTCTTATCATAAGTTTGATTCCATCTGGGTGATAGTTGATCGACTTACAAAATGTGCCCACTTTCTCCCAGTTAAGACAATTTACACAGCTGAAGACTATGCAAAGCTGTATATCAAGGAGATTGTTAGGCTTCATGGTGTGCCGGTGTCTATTATATCAGACCGAGGAGCTCAATTCACGGCTAACTTTTGGAAGTCTTTCCAGAAGGGTTTAGGCACACAAGTGAATCTCAGCACTGCATTCCATCCACAGACTGATGGACAGGCTGAACGTACCATCCAGACACTGGAAGATATGCTGCGAGCATGTGTTCTATATTTTAAGGGAAATTGGGATGACCATCTTCCACTCATAGAATTTGCCTACAATAATAGTTACCATTCCAGTATTAAAATGGCTCCGTATGAGGCACTGTACGGGAGGAGATGTAGGTCACCGGTTGGATGGTTCGAAGTCGGTGAGACAGAATTATATGGGCTAGACTTGATTCACCAAGCCATTGAGAAGGTGAAAGTGATACAAGAACGACTGAGGACGGCCCAAAGTAGGCAAAAGTCCTATATTGATGTCCGACGTCGTAATCTGGAGTTTGAAGTTGGTAATTGGGTGTTCCTGAGGGTCTCACCAATGAAGGGTGTCATGTGCTTTGGGAAGAAAGGTAAGCTGAGTCCAAGGTATATCGGTCCATACAAAATTCTTCGACGAATTGGACAGGTTGCTTATGAGTTAGAATTGCCATCTGAATTAGAATTTGTCCATCCGGTATTCCACGTATCTATGTTGAGGACATGTATTGGAGACCCTTCGTGGGTCATCCCTGTCAAAGATGTACATATTACAAGGGATCTTTCATATGAAGAAATGCCAATAGCTATATTAGACCGACAAGTCTGTAAGCTAAGGATAAAGGATGTAGCTTCCGTTAAAGTATTATGGAAGATCAAGAATACGGAAGAAATGACATGGGAAGCAGAGGATGAGATGAAGTCTAAATATCCTTACCAATTCCAGCATGGAAATAATGAGGGTGCCGGGGGAACGCAGGACGCATTAAAAGGAGAACCGTCGCTATGAGGTAAGCAATAACTTGAGAATACTCTTTCTTAATACAAAGTGGTGATATGAGGATAATGTACGTAGATATAATGCTTTGTATAACCTTGTAAGGCTATAGGTTGGGTTTAACTGCTTGCGAGTTTTGCTAGGATCCGTTGAATAGAGAAAACTCAGCTAGAAATTTCCGTCAGAAATCGACAATGAGTTAAGATCCCCGTAAACCCTTACATTCGAGGACGAATGTTCCTAAGGGGGGGAGGGTGTTATAACCCATATTTGTACACGTTAGATTACACCGTATAACAGTCTACAGAGGTCCGAGAAGAGAATTACCTTTGAGACAATAAGAGTTTAGTCTTATTGGTCTTAAATGATGCAAGGGTGTATAAGGGTAGTTAACAAGTATTAGAAGATAAACGAGTTAAGGATGTTGTAACTCGTATTTTCGGAAAAATCGAGAAGTGATTAACATCACCAAGAGGTCATGTTTTAAGGTATTTGAATTATATAATATCTGTTTCATAAGTCTTGAAGTCAAAAGAGTTGTGAAACAAAAGTCGACAAAAATTGTCGCAACTTAGATTCACAATTTTACTTAAACGTTAGGTCAAATATTTCTGCTATTTTCTCCCAATTTACAAGAATTACGGGGTGATCTACCTACCAAATTAAAGGTCTATGAGTCTAGTTTCCAACGCATTAAACCGTTTGTCAATATGATCTTGGAGTATTGAGATAATTGTATTTCTACAGACCTGCGCAGATTGGTAGGTGACAAGTAGGTGCATCACCTACTTGCCAAAATTAGGGGACAAAATTAAAAGCCCCAAAGTCGGCCAAGAGGGGACCTTTAAGAGCTTTTAAACTCAGTTATTTCACTATCATTAAACACCTTCAAAACCGAAATTGAACCACTGCAACCCCTCCCCAAAAATCCCACCCAAACCCTAATCGATTTTTCCTCTCTTTCAAGTTCTAATTGGGCGTGAAACCTAGAGTTTGAGGAACCAAGAAGAGGACTAAGATATCCAACAAGCAAGGTGAGTTTAATGCTATCTTTCATACATTTTTCTACTTTTAATTCATGGTAATTCGTTCTATACATGTAAAAACTCACAGGACGGTGATCGGAAGCCGTGAGTTCGAGTTATTCAATTGTAGCGGACTGTTTTGTGTCGCTATGGGGCTGCGTGTCTTACTACTGTTTTGTGGAGTTTTGGAGGAAGAAGGGTGTGGAGAAACACCATATAGATTTAGGTTTTTGGGCTGATAGTTCTTCGTAATATTTTCGGGTCGTTTGAACCGACTATGGTGGCCATCGTATGTATGAAGTGATAAGTTTGTGCGTGGACTATTTTGGGAGGCTCAATATGATTCTTATTGATGTTGTTTGGGCTGTTTGGTGATTGTTTTGAATTGTGGGAAGTCATATATATAGGGGAGGTGCTGTCCGTTTTATCGCAAAATAGATTACAGTTGATACATAATAGTCACGACGCTTAAACGATAACGGTAGTGTCATTTCTCTTATTGTAGACTAAGGTGTCGTGAAATATTCATAGCTTGAGTTTGGGAAGTATATACAAGGTATGTGAGATTGTCCTTTTCCTTCTTTTGCACGACTCTGATTGTACATAATGCAATGAACGAGCCCCAAAGATACTCTACTCTTGGAAGGTAGTAGTACTTATATTGTTTCCCCTCTTATGGGAGGATTGATATGTTATTATTTGTTCGACCTTACGGCACCATGATAGTATGAATCTTATGATTCCAGCATGCATTATCTATTTTACTTTACTGCGCCGCGCTATAGTCGGCCGGGCAGGCACCTATTGTGCAAATATATATTTTACTCTATTTAGTCGCGCTATAGACAACAGTTATTTTACTTTACCACGCCGCGCTATAGTCGGCCGGGCAGGCACCTATTGTGCAACCACTGATCAGTTGGGTATGATGATGAGAAGGCCCATAGAGGCGCATGCATAAGATGATGATGAGGCTCACAGAGGCGTATATATGCATATGATGATTTTCAAAAGGATATATATAT
>MCJB01041753.1:0-32177 GCA_002018475.1 Nicotiana obtusifolia
TTGGTTTAGGCTTTCGGAATAAGTAGTGGTTTGAGGTTGTATGGTAACTGGATTTTTCGATATTGTAGTATATGGCTTTTCAAATAGTTTGTTAAGGTTTTTATTTTTTGGTTTTGCAGGTAATTTTGGTGTAGATACGCTGCTGCTTGCTGTAGTTCCTGCATCAATACAAACATTGTTATGGGTTTTTAGGAGTTTCCCATCGTCTCCTTCTAGATCCGCATGTTTTGAGTCATGCTGCTGACTGCTAGTTGTTTTGTGTAGTTCCGCATGTTTATAGTCATGCTGCTGACTACTAGCTTCCTCTAGATTTTGTAACCTCTTTCCCATGCCATCTATTTGTATAGACAACTTGGAAAGGATTGTATATAGGTCTCCATTTTCTGGTAGATTATCTGTCTGAGTACTTTTGTCTTGATATGTAATCTGCAATAACATTCTTGTTAGTTTTAATCACTTCTATTGTAAATGTAAAATTCTGGACATTTAATACCAGTCTCCGTATTTCCTTTGTCGTAACTGAGTCTTGTACTTTTCTGGTTAGCCACCACTTAACTTGAGTATTATCTGTTCTTACAATAAATTTGCTATACACAATATATGGTTCAAAGGCCAATAAACATTTATATAAAGCAAATAATTCTTTTCTATTTATTTCCCATTTTAATTGTGGTTCGGTATATGATCTTGAGTAATATCTACAATGGTGTTCTATTTTTTCATCTATATATCTATATTTAAGTACTCCTCCATAGCTATGGCTACTTGAATCTGTTTCAACTATGTATATAAATTCTCTGGTTTCATCAGGGAAGTATAGTTTTGGTAATTTAGTACATATTTGAGTTAGAAATGGTTGATTTCGATGTGATAATCGGAATGGACTGGTTCATCTCATGCTATGCAAATGTTGATTGTCGTATGAAGATGGTTAGATTTCAGTTTGCTGGTGAACCCACCATCGAATGGAAGGGGAACATTGCTACGCCGAAAGGT
Organism: Nicotiana obtusifolia; assembly: GCA_002018475.1. NCBI lineage: Eukaryota > Viridiplantae > Streptophyta > Magnoliopsida > Solanales > Solanaceae > Nicotiana > Nicotiana obtusifolia. Next base: position 997 of record MCJB01041753.1, read on the forward strand.
AGGTTTATTTCCTATCTTACGGCAAGGAAGATGATCTCAAAAGGTTACATTTATCATCTCCTTCGCATTAGGGATGTGGAGGCGAAGCCGCCTACTCTACAATCAATCCTCGTGGTCAATGAATTTCCAGATGTTTTCCCAGATGAACTCCCAAGTCTTCCTCCTGAAAGGAAGATTGAGTTTAGCATTGATGTGTTGCCTGACACTCAACCGATCTCTATCCCTCTATACAGGATGGCCCCGGCAAAGTTGCGAGAGGTGAAGGCGCAGTTGAAGGACTTGCTGGATAAGGGCTTCACTAGGCCTAGCACTTCACCTTGGGGTGCGCCAGTCTTTTTCGTGCGGAAGAAAGACGGGTCGTCAAGGATGTGTATCAATTATTGACAGTTGAATAAGTTTACTATAAAGAACAAATACCCACTTCCAAGGATTGACGACCTGTTTGACCAACTCCAGGGTGCCAAGTATTTTTCCAAGATTGACTTACGTACAAAGTATCATCGGGCGAGGGATAAGGAGAAGGATACTCCAAAGACGGCCTTTCGGACAAGATATTGGCACTTTGAGTTCTTGGTAATGTCTTACGGGCTAACAAATGCCCCAGCATCTTTTGTGGACCTCATTAATAGTGTATTCAGGCCCTATCGTAATGTGTTCGTGATCGTATTCATTGATGGCATTCTGGTGTATTCTCGTTCTGAGACGGAACATATGGGCCACTTGAGGATAGTATTACAGACCCTTCAGGATTGTAAGTTATATGCTAAGCTCTCCAAATGTGAATTCTGGCTAAAGTCAGTAGCATACCTTAGCCATGTAATATCTGATGAGGGTATTAGTGTCGACACTCAGAAGATTTATGCATTGAAGAATTGGCCAAGACCTACAACACCGTCAGATGTCCGCAGCTTCCTAGGGCAAGCAAGATATTATAGGCGGTTTGTAGAAAGGTTTTCCTCTATGTCAGTACCATTGACTAAGTTAACTGTCACGCCCCGCCCGACGGGCCCGCGACACGGGCACTGGACCCTGCTTGCAGAGTGCCGCGAACCCTTCACCTGACTTCCCTTATTACTTATAAGGTGTGTCGTGCTCACATGGATGGCAAGTGATAATATAACAACGTAATAATAATAACAATAACCTTCCGTGATACCATACTATATCATAGGCATACGTTTATACACAACGTGGCCAACTAGGCTACAATACAAAACCATACAACATGGTACATACGTTTGCCGACAAGGCAATTCAACTCCACATAGCCTAACACTTGTCTATACATATTCTAACACTTGGCTATTGAGCCTCTATAGAAACGTGCAAAATACAACCTACGTCAGAACAGGGCCCCGACATGCCCATAATGTCTCTAATATAAGCATACCAAAATGTAGCAAGTCCGAAGGATGAATCTTGCTAGTGTCAGCTGGACTGGTAGTTTACTATGGTGGGGGAGCTCCGTCAATCAATCTATTGGGACCTGCAGCACGATATGCAGCGTCCACAAAGTAAAGGACGTCAGTACGGAAAATGTACTGAGTATGTAAGACATGAAACACAATATATAAGCAGTAATATAGACATCAGGATAGAAACATATAACTTGTAACAAAGGAATTGCCTCCGAGGGCGGCTAACCATAACACATAGTAATATTCATGTCTAATTACCTGCTTCCATTTCGTCGTTGTTACATTGCCTATTTTCATCATTACGGCATTATACTATTACCTTTGCAAGTTTGCCATTTCGAATACATTCACGTCACCGGGTGCGTTACATAATAGTTACCTTAAGCCACTATCTGCGCCACTGTGGGCTTGTCATTCTCATATTCATTTAATGTTACCGAAATCGTTTACATAACCGTTACTTCATACAATCACACACATGCCTCCACGGGCTCATAATCATAACTACCCGGCCATTACTGAACTCGGTCATAACTGCCCGGCCCTTACTAGGCTCGGTCATAACATATTCCTCTGTGGGCTTTATCGTTATCTTCCCAACTGATCAGTGGTGACTGCCCATCCGAATCTAGTTCGGCCTGGTGTTAATTTAAATGCACAATAGGTGCCTACCCGACCGACGTATAGAACGGCTTGGTGTATAACTGCCCGTCCAACTTTAGCTCGGCCCGGTGTATGACACATATACTTCTATATATAGTCGCACACTAGGTGCCTACCCGGCCGATGTATGGAACGGCTCGGTGTATAAACAACTATTGTATGTCGGACTTATTTAATCATTCCTTCGTTAGTAACAATGCTCGTATCATCTATGGATTACCCTTTTCACATACACGTCACAACACAAATCACATACGCCCCCAAGGGCTCATCAGCACTACCTTATAGCATGCCTTACCCGGCCGTACCCGGCTCGGTCACAAGAAACTCAATCATACATATATATACATATACACGTAATACATTGCAAGTTTACTTATGACTTGTATTCTTGACTTGTTACATTTGTTACCCATTCTTCCTTATGCAACTAATATTACCTTTTCAATAATAAAATTACGAGACTCAAGGACTTCCATCAACATTACTACCACGAGCAAGAATAATCAATCCATGAAGGAAAGAATAACATACGCAATACTAGCTTCTAAGAATAGAATATTCTTTGGGGCTCATTCGGGCATTGTATTTGATAGGAATCGTGCAAAAGAAAGAACGGTATAGTCTTACATACCTGATATATATATTGCACCAGCTCTCAAGCTACGAAATTGCTAAAATTCTTTAATCTACAATTGAAGAACAGTTCACTCGTTACTCACTATGCATCATAGCTATTACTAACCATAATCTCCTGAATTTATATGGTGCTTTCCCATAATCTTCCTCTTCTTAACCTTATCAAACATATTCATGGCACATGCAGCTCAACAACGATCATATCCCACACTATTAGTGGTAATTAAATTGAACCCATAGCTTTCACTTACATTCTTATGAACTCTTACATGCATGCAATGGATTTTCAGGAATCCCTAAGAGAATGGGTGTAGGAACTTACCTTGCATGTCGGATTACTTAACCCTCTTTTCGTGGTTCTTCAATCCCTAAGTCTTGCCCTCGCTTTGGGTTTACAAGAGAAGGAAACTCAGCTAGGATTTCTCTTTCGTTCTTCAATTCCTTGATTCTTTCTTCAATCTAGGGTTTGGAAGAGAGGAATTTGGTTGCTTTGGTGTGAGGTCTTGAGAGAAGTCTCTGCGGCTTTTCTGCTGTGTTGAAACTTAGAAAAATGAAGAAGGGACAAGTTTTGGGTCCCTTTTATAGGCCTAGGTGTGAGTGACACACGGACCTGAAAAAGGTCAGGAATGCGGACCGCATACCCGTCGCAGACAGGTATGCGGTTCGCATTTTGATCGCAGATCTTGCCTTAAAATTCTGTCGCATTATGCGACGCAGAAGGGGCCAGAATGCGGTTCGCATTTTCAAAATGCGATCGCATTTCTGGTCGCATTTTGGACATTGGTTTGGCCCAGTGTTCTGCCTCATTCTGCGATGGGGGTGTCGATTCTGCGGTCTGCATTTCAGTTCTGCAGTCTGCATTTTGGCTGCATTTTTGACATAGCTTCAGCCCATAACTCTGTTCCATTCTGCGATGGAACATGTCAATTCTGCGATTGCATATGTGTTATGCGGTCCGCATTCCTGGCTTTTCGACACTTTTGTTCTTTTTCTTAACTTTAAACCACTTTCCGGGTTCTTGAGTACATATATGTGAGGTATTTCATAGTGTATTTTAATGTACGAATTTACGGGGTGTAACACTCTCCCCCTTTTAGGAACATTCGTCCTCGAATGTATGGATCTATGAAAGGTAATATTACTGGGGGAGGGGTTTTACCTTTTATGGGCTTCGCTCGGACGCCACAGTCCCAGCATTAAATGAAAGGTAATTATGAGCTTCCGATTTACCTCAGGAAAACGTTTCTCCCTCTAATGCGTTCTGCGTCTCCTTGGCATCACCATTATCATCTGCCTTCCGGAATAGGTACGGGTATCTAGTTTTCATCTCTTCTTCCGCTTCCCTAATGCATACAAGGTAATAGATATAACCTTTGGAGATCATCTTTCTTGCCTTACGGTAGGGAATAAACCTACCTTTCGGCGTAACGACATTCCCCTCTCAATCAAGGATAGGTTCACTAGGAAATTGAAATCTGACTATCTCTGTATGATAGTCATCACTTGCATAGCATGATGCCAACCAATCCATCCCCCTTACCACATCGAAATCGATCATTTCTAACTTAATTAAATCAGCCGAGGTTTGACGACTGAATTTCGTCACAGTGCAACCTCTATACACTCTTCTAGCAATCACAGAATCTCCGATTGGAGTAAACTAAACACCGCAAAAGGTTTGCTTATTAATTCAGGTACGATGTCAAACTTATCAGCTACAAGGGGTGTAACATAGGATAAGGTAGATCCGGAAGCAGTCAATGCACACACATCGTAAGAAAGCACTGATAATATACTGTAACAACATCCGAAGATGACTCAAAGTCCTGTCGACCTACTAGAGCGTCTATTTTGTTTTGAACATTGCTCGGGCCCGGTACTGTACCGTTACCTCTGCCACGAACTGCTGGCTGCTGGGGACCCCGTGCTGGAGGTCGAATGGATAAGGAAGAACTAGACACAGATCCGTTCTGCTGGGCCATACCACTTCCCCCTCTGTAAGGGCATTCCCGCATCATGTGACCAGGTTGTCCGCAGGAATAGCATACATCGAAACCTTGACGGCATATTCCTAAATGGGCCCTGCCGCACTGTCCACAACGTGGTGGTGGGGGTTGCATCTGACTAGTAGCCCTATAATATGGCGAGCCTGATGCTCGCGAGTTCTGAACCTGTCAAGGGGCACTAGATACAGGCGGTGCCGAATTCCTCGAAGAATGGGGCCTTTACACTACTCTTAGAATCACCAGAGTACTCTGCCACTCTTGAACTCTTAGGCTGGTCCCAATCCTGCTCTCTATCCACCTTTGTTGGCACTTACGATCCTCTAACGTCTGGGCATAAGCCTGAATACGAGAAATATCCATGCCCTCTATNCTCCCAACTATCATACCAGGAGACTGCTAAATCTCGTAACCGATAAGAAGCCAGCTCTACTGCCTCTGTATCACTAGCATGCACAACCCGCAGCGTGCGGTGAATCTAATCAATAAAATCCTGCGGGTCTTCCTTAGGATCAGACCCGGTAAACACTGGAGGATCCAGATTAACAAATACACGGACTCTGGTACTACCTGGTTTATCAACTTCACCAGTATTCTGCCTCTGAGTCTGTGAATCTACTATACTAGTCAACAATTGGACCGCAGTCCGCAAGTCCTAGTCTACAGTACCAGACAAGGGATCTGGAAATATTGGGTGGCTTCTAATCTCCTCGGGGGGAGGAGGAGTAGATGAGGTTTGAGATGGCATCTCACTTTGAGGCTCACTTTGGCCTTCTCTGATTTGGGGCACATGGCTAGTACCCTCTCCTGCCTCTGTATCAAGTCGTCTATTACTCGTTTGCTTTCTAGTCGAAGGCATCACTAAAAGGAAAACGAGGTGAGTATTAGAAATGAACACTTATGACTTAGCTTCAAGCACGATCTAGATTCAGAAAGAAGGCAACATTCCTAAATGTCAGGTAGCCTCCTGATTATAAAAATGTGGCGCGCAACACACCTATAATCAAGACCCTACTAGACACGGCTCATACACAATTCCTAGGACACGACTTGGCTCTGATACCACTTCCCCCTCTGTAAGGGCATTCCCGCATCATGTGACCAGGTTGTCCGCAGGAATAGCATACATCGAAACCTTGACGGCATATTCCTAAATGGGCCCTGCCGCACTGTCCACAACGTGGTGGTGGGGGTTGCATCTGACTAGTAGCCCTATAATATGGCGAGCCTGATGCTCGCGAGTTCTGAACCTGTCAAGGGGCACTAGATACAGGCGGTGCCGAATTCCTCGAAGAATGGGGCCTTTACACTACTCTTAGAATCACCAGAGTACTCTGCCACTCTTGAACTCTTAGGCTGGTCCCAATCCTGCTCTCTATCCACCTTTGTTGGCACTTACGATCCTCTAACGTCTGGGCATAAGCCTGAATACGAGAAATATCCATGCCCTCTATCAAGGATGCCGTAGTGCACTCGTTTATCAAGTGTGGTCCCAATCCATTCACAAACAAATGGACTCTATCCCCCATCTCAGCCACCATGTGGGGAGCATACCTTGCCAAGGAGTCAAACTGCATGCTATACTCTCGCACGCTCATGTTACCTTGTTTAAGGTTTGAGAATCTGTCAGCTCTAGCCCGTTGTACCTCAATTGGTAGGTAGTGACGAAGAAATGCTTAAGAAAATTCATTCCACACAGGTGGGGGAGCATTTGGACCCCTGGATCCCTCCCAACTATCATACCAGGAGACTGCTAAATCTCGTAACCGATAAGAAGCCAGCTCTACTGCCTCTGTATCACTAGCATGCACAACCCGCAGCGTGCGGTGAATCTAATCAATAAAATCCTGCGGGTCTTCCTTAGGATCAGACCCGGTAAACACTGGAGGATCCAGATTAACAAATACACGGACTCTGGTACTACCTGGTTTATCAACTTCACCAGTATTCTGCCTCTGAGTCTGTGAATCTACTATACTAGTCAACAATTGGACCGCAGTCCGCAAGTCCTAGTCTACAGTACCAGACAAGGGATCTGGAAATATTGGGTGGCTTCTAATCTCCTCGGGGGGAGGAGGAGTAGATGAGGTTTGAGATGGCATCTCACTTTGAGGCTCACTTTGGCCTTCTCTGATTTGGGGCACATGGCTAGTACCCTCTCCTGCCTCTGTATCAAGTCGTCTATTACTCGTTTGCTTTCTAGTCGAAGGCATCACTAAAAGGAAAACGAGGTGAGTATTAGAAATGAACACTTATGACTTAGCTTCAAGCACGATCTAGATTCAGAAAGAAGGCAACATTCCTAAATGTCAGGTAGCCTCCTGATTATAAAAATGTGGCGCGCAACACACCTATAATCAAGACCCTACTAGACACGGCTCATACACAATTCCTAGGACACGACTTGGCTCTGATACCACTTCCTGTCATGCCCCGCCCGGCGGGCCCGCGACACGGGCACTGGACCCTGCTTGCAGAGTGCCGGCGAACCCTTCACCTAACTTCCCTTATTACTTATAAGGTGTGTCGTGCTCACATGGATGGCAAGTGATAATATAACAACAGTAATAATAATAACAATAACCTTCCGTGATACCGTACTATATCATAGGCATACGTTTATACACAACGTGGCCAACTAGGCTACAATACAAACCATACAACATGGTACATACGTTTGCCGACAAGGCAATTCAACTCCACATAGCCCAACACTTGTCTATACATATTCTAACACTTGTCTATTGAGCCTCCATAAAAACGTGCAAAATACAACCTACGTCGGAACAGGGCCCCGACATGCCCATAATGTCTCTAAAATAAGCATACCAAAATGTAGCAAGTCCGAAGGATGAATCTTTCTAGTGTCAGCTGGACTGGTAGTCTACTGTGGTGGGGGAGCTCCGTCAATCAATCTATTGGGACCTGCAGCACGATATGCAGCGTCCACAAAGTAAAGGACGTCAGTACGGAAAATATACTGAGTATGTAAGACATGAAACACAATATATAAGCAGTAATATAGACATCAGGGTAGAAACATATAACTCGTAACAAAGGAATTGCCTCCGAGGGCGGCTAACCATAACACATAGTAATATTCATGTCTAATTACCTGCTTCCATTTCGCCGTTGTTACATTGCCTATTTTCATCATTACGGCATTATACTATTACCTTTGCAAGTTTGCCATTTCGAATACATTCACGTCACCGGGTGCGTTACATAATAGTTACCTTAACCCACTATCTGCGCCACTATGGGCTTGTCATTCTCATATTCATTTAATGTTACCGAAATCGTTTACATAACCGTTACTTCATACAATCACACACATGCCTCCATGGGCTCATAATCATAACTACCCGGCCATTACTGGACTCGGTCATAACTACCCGGCCCTTACTAGGCTCGGTCATAACATATGCCTCTGTGGGCTTTATCGTTATCTTCCCAACTGATCAGTGGTGACTGCCCATCCGAATCTAGTTCGGCCTGGTGTTAATATAAATGCACAATAGGTGCCTACCCGGCCGACGTATAGAACGGCTCGGTGTATAACTGCCCGTCCAACTTTAGCTCGGCCCGGTGTATGACACATATACTTCTATATATAGTCGCACACTAGGTGCCTACCCGGCCGACGTATGGAACGGCTCGGTGTATAAACAACTATTATATGCCGGACTTATTTAATCATTCCTTCGTTAGTAACAATGCTCGTATCATCTATGGATTACCCTTTCCACATACACGTCACCACACTAATCACATACGCCCCCAAGGGCTCATCAGCACTACCTTATAGCATGCCTTACCCGGCCGTACCCGGCTCGGTCACAAGAAACTCAATCATACATATATATACATATACACGTAATACATTGCAAGTTTACTTATGACTTGTGTTCTTGACTTGTTACATTTGTTACCCATTCTTCCTCATGCAACTAAGATTACCTTTTCAATAATAAAATTACGGGACTCAAGGACTTCCATCAACATTACTCCACGAGCAAGAATAATCAATCCATGAAGGAAAGAATAACATACGCAATACTAGCTTCTAAGAATAGAATATTCTTTGGGGCTCATTCAGGCATTGTATTTGATAGGAATCGTGCAAAAGAAAGAATGGTATAGTCTTACATACCTGATATATATATTGCACCAGCTCTCAAGCCACGAAATTGCTAAAATTCTTTAATCTACAATTGAAGAACAGTTCACTCGTTACTCACTATGCATCATAGCTATTACTAACCATAATCTCCTGAATTTATATAGTGCTTTCCCATAATCTTCCTCTTCTTAACCTTATCAAACATATTCATGGCACATGCAGCTCAACAACGATCATATCCCACACTATTAGTGGTAATTAAATTGAACCCATAGCTTTCACTTACATTCTTATGAACTCTTACATGCATGCAATGGATTTTCAGGAATCCCTAAGAGAATGGGTGTAGGAACTTACCTTGCATGTCGGATTACTTAACCCTCTTTTCGTGGTTCTTCAATCCCTAAGTCTTGCCCTCGCTTTGGGTTTACAAGAGAAGGAAACTCAGCTAGGATTTCTCTTTCGTTCTTCAATTCCTTGATTCTTTCTTCAATCTAGGGTTTGGAAGAGAGGAATTTGGTTGCTTTGGTGTGAGGGCTTGAGAGAAGTCTCTGGGGCTTTTCTGCTGTGTTGAAACTTAGAAAAAGGAAGAACGGACAAGTTTTGGGTCCCTTTTATAGGCCTAGGTGTGAGTGACACACGGACCTGAAAAAGGTCAGGAATGCGATCGCATACCCGTCGCAGACAGGTATGCGGTTCGCATTTCTGTCGCAGATATTGCCTTAAAATTCTGTCGCATTATGCGACGCAGAAGGGGCCAGAATGCGGTTCGCATTTTCATAATGCGATTGCATTTTTGGTCGCATTTTGGATATTGGTTTGGCCCAGTGTTCTGCCTCATTCTGCGATGGGGGTGTCGATTCTGCGGTCCGCATTTTGGCTGCATTTTTGACATAGCTTCAGCCCAGAACTCTGTTCCATTCTGCGATGGAACATGCTGCGATCGCATATGTGTTATGCGGTCCGCATTCCTGGCTTTTCGACACTTTTGTTCTTTTTCTTAACTTTAAACCACTTTCCGGGTTCTTGAATACATATATGTGAGCTATTTCATAGTGAAAGCTATTGGGGACTGACTTGGTTCAGGATGCTCTAGAGAAGGTGAAAACAATCCAGGAGAGGCTCCGTACAGCAGTCGAGGCAAAAGAGTTATGCCGATAGGAAGGTCCGAGATGTGTCCTACATGGTTGGTGAGAAGGTCTTGCTGAAGGTTTCGCCCATGAAGGGTGTTATGAGATTCGGGAAGAAAGGAAAATTGAGTCCTCGGTTCATTGGGCCATTTGAAGTTCTTCGGAGAATTGGGGAGGTGGCTTATAAGCTTGCTTTTCCACCCAGCCTGTCGAGTGTACACCCAATATTTCATGTTTCTATGCTTCGGAAGTATATTGGGGATCCGTCTCATATCTTGGACTTCAGCACAATTCAGTTGGGCGATGATTTGACCTATGATGTGGAGCCAGTGGCGATTTTGAGTCATCAGGTTCGGAAATTGAGGTCAAAGGATATAGCTTCAGTGAAAGTGCAGTGGAGAGGTCGACCCGTGGAGGAGGCTACCTGGGAGACTGAGCGTGAGATGCAGAGCAAATATCCTCACCTTTTTGAAGCTTCAGGTACGTTTCTTGTCTCGTTCGAGGACGAACGTTTGCTCAAGTGGGGGAGAATGTGACGACCTGGCCAGTCGTCTCATGAGTTACCGCTCCGTTTTCCCTGTTTCTACCTTATTATGCTTCGTTATGTTATTTAGGATGTGTGTGCGAAATTTCATGTCATTCAGACATTGTCCGATTGGGGTTTTCGCTAAAAGAGTAACTTAGAAGATTTTTAAATTCTTAGGCTTGAATCCGACAGGAATTTGGTGTTGGGAGGTTGTTTGAGCGTTCCGAAGGTTAGAACAAATTCGAATAACGTTATGGGATATGTTGGCATGGTTGGTTGGGGTCCCAGTGGCCTCGGGTGAGTTTAGGGTGGCTAAACGGACTGTATCGCCCTTGGAAAAGTTGCAGAAAGACCAGAAGTTGCAATTTTGTAAAAGAGTAAAGAGACATCGCAAAGCGGGATATGCTATCGCAAACCCAGTATGCGAGCCGCAAACCACACACCCAGATCGCAGACCCAGACAGTTTTCTGGGCAAAGAATGACGTCAAGAATGGGGTCAGGAATGCAGTCGCATTTCCACAATGCGGACCGCATATCCACCACACTGAGACCGCAGACCGAGATAGATTTCTGGGCAAAAATCAACGTCAAAAATGCGGTCAAGAATGCGGTCGCATTTTTGACATGTGGACCGCAAACCATGCTTCGCACTTAACTGCGGTAAAGGCTAGGGTTACAATCTGCAATGGCCATAGTGATGATGCGGACCGTATGTTGGATATGCGGCGGATATGCGGTCACATTTTAAACCCGACTGGGGCGTTTTTGTTCTGATTTTTGACCCTTTATAAATAGAAACCAGTGCCCATTGGCCATGAAAGACCCACTATCGTTACCATCTAAGAGAAACACCTCCAAAACACCCTAAATCACTGCAAAATCAACCTCAAAACTATATCCAAAGGAGACTTTCTTGGACAAATTCTTTAAGGAGGGGATTTCGGCCATCTTAAACATAATTGGAGCTATAGAGCTCGGATTGAAGCTAATTTCGGGGCGATTTTTGGGAGACTTACAAGGGAAACATCGGGGTAAGTGTTCTTAACTCAACTTTGGTCAAATTACCCCGATAGATCGCTATAGTTAGTATTTAATTGGTGATTTAAATTTAGAAGATTTGTGAAAAATCCTTAAGTTTAGATTTACAGATTTGGAGGTCGAACCGATGTCGGAATTCGATAGTTTTTGTATGGTTAAACTCGCGGTGAGATAAGGAACCCGTTGATGTGAAAACTTCTAAGCGTCGAGTAGTGATTTTAAATGATGTTCTGAGGGTTTAAAACCCCGGATTTGTACATCGTGTCGCTATATTTAGGTGAGACACGCGCTCGATGATGAGCGTGGGGTCGTTTACTACTGGGGATTGTGACTTGGTCCGTCCCGATTGATGCTTTTTGCCGCGTATTTGACTGAAACTTATTTGTTATCATCATGATTGGGCTGATTGCCATATTTGGGCTTCGTGCCAATTATTTGAACCCTTCTGGGGATTTTTATCACTATTTCCTCACTATTTTGACTTATTTCTTGAACTCAGTCATGTTATTTTCACTGTTTTACAACTCAGCCACTTTTACTCAGTTTTGACACTTAAATAATATTTTAATAATGTTTTTGGGCTGAGAACTACTGTTTTACTATGCCCGAGGGGCTTGTGATGATTTTCTGACTGAGTGCGGCCGAGGGCCAGATGTGAGGTTTTACTGAGTGATATGAGGCCGAGGGACTGAGATACTTTATATATGCCACGAGGTGGCTTGATTGATATGAGGCCGAGGGCCTAGATTTATGCCACGAGGTGGCTTGATATTGTGCTGGGGCCATAAGGGGCCCCTCCCAGAGTCTGTACAACCCCAGTGAGTGTGGGTACCCATTGTGATGTGAAATATAGCCTGAGGGGCTGATATTGTATTATGTGATAGCCCGAGGGGCTGATACTGTTCTATGTGATAGCCCGAGGGGCTGATTCTGTTCCATGTGATAGCCCGAGGGGCTGATATTGTTCTGAGATTTGAGCCCGAGGGGCTGGTACTGTTCTATTATATTGCCCGAGGGGCGAATTTGTTGATACTGAGCCCGAGGGGCAATGTTTTACTTCACATTTTTTTTACCTAAAAAATTACATGTTTTTACCTGTTGAAAGGAGATTTTACTTGATTTCTCACTGAGTTACTGTTTTCAAATGATGTTTTAATGCTTCATTATAGAATGCCTCGTGCTTTATGTGTTTTCTTACTTTCAGTCGTTATTTATATTTATTACTCACTGAGTTGGAGTACTCACATTACTCCTTGCACCATGTGTGGAGATTCAGGCGTTGTTGGTTCCGCTCCGGAGTACTGATTCCTCCCGTCCAAGTGGTGATTCAGAGACTACGAGGTAGCTGTTGGTGTCCACAGCCTCGTATCTCTCTTATCTTGTTATTCCCATGCTTTTCAAACAGTTGTGCCAGATGTTGTATTTTAGTAGACTTGTATTAGGATCCATAGTTGCTCATGACTTGTGACGCCCCAGTTTGGGCTGTTGTCGGGATGGTTAGCTATATTTTTTGCGAATGATTGTTATTAAACTATGCTTGTATTGTTTTCTTGATAATTGACTGCTTAAAATGAGATTTTGGTTAAATTGGCTGGCCTTGTCTTCACGAGAGGCGCCATCACGACCGGGTTCGGGGTTAGGGTCGTGACATTCTCAGTCTAATATCAGTTATTATTTGTTGAGTCAATAGCACATTCTCCACAATACTCCTCCCTTTAACAAATCCAGCATGTTCATCCGATATAAGTGTACGTAACAAATTGACTACTCTTTCATGGATAATCCTTGAGAACACCTTGTTAATGAAGTTGCTAAGACTTATAGGTCTCATGAATATGTGACCACTTTCTTTTTCTTAGGAACCAGTACTAAGTTTGTGTGCGTGATAAACTTAGGTAGTTCCTGGCCATTGAAAAAGTCTCTCAGCATAGCATATGCATCATCTCCTATGATCTCCCAGCAGTAATGAAAGAACTTCCTAGTGAAGCCATCAGGTCCTCCTACACTTTCCCCATTTAGCCCAAACACAGCGTGCTTGATCTCCTCTTTTGTAGGTTGTCTTACCAAATCTTGGTTATGCTCCATAGTGACCATATTAGGAACATGATTAATGATCCCAAATGCAGTAGGGACAAGATCTTCACGAAACTGAGCAGTAAAGAATCATACTGCCTCTTCAGTCATTTGTTCATTGCCTTAAATCCAGTTTCCTTCTGCATTTTGAATCCTCTTCAACTGCGATCTTTTTCTCCTCACATTCACTTGAACTTGAAAGAATCTACTATTGCGATCACCATCTTTAAACCAAGTCATGCCTGATTTTTGCTTCCAAATTTCTTCCTCAAGTGATAAGAATCTGATAAGTTATGCTTGTACTTTATGAAGTCTTTCCACTATTAGTATGAATGGGATTGAGTTCAAATTGAGCTTCATGCACCATCACCACCTCTTTTCTGGAAAATATCTCCATAAGTAGCCTTGCTCCATATTGATAATGCCTTCTTTAACTTCTTTAATTTGTGATTGAATATGATAAAGGGATTAGCACTAAAATCAAGCTGCTAGTTTTCCTTCACTACATCTTGAAAAGTCGCATGATCTATCCAAAAGTTTAGGAACTTGAACTGCTTCTTAACAGGAATAACATCTGGATCACATTTGATTAACAAGGGGTTGTGGTCAGATCCAATAATGGACAAGTGCCTGATCTCCAACCCTAGGAATAACTGTTGGAATTCATCATTGGACAGCACTCTATCCAGCCTTTTAAAGATACAATCATCCTCAACTCTACCATTCCACCACGTAAAAATGCTTCCTTTGGAACCAGGATCATGTAAATTGCACGTATTGATACAATGCCTAAAGTCATCTAATTTATTCAAATCTACTGGAAGTCTACCAAATTTCTCCTCCTCATCTCAAATTACATTTAAATCCCCACTAACAATCCATGGAGATCTCATATTGCTAGCCAAAGCATATAGTGTATCCCATAATTCTATTCTCTCTATGGCATCACATTTGGCATACATTAATGTAAGTATGATCTATTTTTGCGAATTAAAGTCAACCAACTTAAGAGTAAGTTGTTGAACCATATCAATAAGAATAGTAACCTCATAACCATCATCAACAAAGGCCCATATTTTATTAGAAACCTTAACAATAGCCTGAGCAAAACCAATCCTTCTTCGATATCTTTCAAGTTTCCTGTCTTGTTGCATTGATTCCAGTAGCCCCACAAATCTAAATTGATATTGTTTATGCATTGTAATAATCTTTCAAAGGCTTTCTTGGTATTTACAGACCTAATATTCTAAATGATAGCATTCATAGCTAAACATTGGATTTAGAGATTGTCCTTCTTGTTTGCACTCTAGTGCTAGGGATACTAGTGTTTTATTTTTGCTGCCTTTTCTTGCCTTTGCTAACTGACTTCACCTTCTCTATTTGCCAGAGGGGATAGACCACCTTGCCGTGCCACATTCATGAAGTTCTGGGCAGTTTATTCCTCATTTATGTCCTTTCTATTCCTTGCATCATTCTCTTCTTCTTGGATCACTTGTTGCTGCTTTGTTATCTAATTCTTCCAAGGTTTAGGGACTACTTCTTTAGCTCCCTTTTGATTTATAGAAGCTGGGGATACATCCGTTACCTTCTTTCCAGCTATGTTGGTGTCCTTAGGCATCAAATGAGGCCTAGAGTTTACTGTAGCTAGGGTTCCATCAGGTTGTTTAGGGCTAGGGTTACTTTCTTGAGTTTGTGCTGGTGGATTTGGAATTTTAGATTTGTCTAGAGGTTTAGGATTAGCTTAGCATCTCTCTTAACACCAAATTTCATGACTGTGCCACCCTTATCACCTGCAGGATGTTCATCTGTAGGTAATACTTCCTAAGCATGATCATCTTCATCAACAAATTGTACCACATCTTCTAGATCTTCACCACATGATTGAATACCATCTTCTACATCTACTTGCTCATCTTCAAAGTGAAATTCACCTTCTTCTTCAGATTCTTCTTCCACCTGTTCACTCTATAATCATCCTAATTGCACATTGTCAGTAACTAAAGTCTGTGAAGGAACCTCTTGGCAAGACTGATTAGTTGTAACTAGTTAAGGAAAATATGCTCCCTTTTGTTCCATGTTAACACTATTAGCATTGCGTTCATTACCTTAGACTACATTGGTAGGTACAAAGGTCATATTCACCCGTTGAGCTGTTGATTCTTTTTGTCTCCTTCAGTAATTACATTACCATTCTTCTTAGGACTAGCATTCTTTCCTTTTTCCAGCTTTTCAATCCCAGTTGAAGCAGGCGTGAAGATAGCAGCCGATGGGTTCAATGTCCCAATTTCAATAGGATTAGGTCTAGGGCTTCTTTGAGTAGCAGTTTTCTCCACCAAAGCCAACTGATCCTTATCTTCCTTCTCCACTTCTTCCACCTCTAAAGCCGCGAATTTTGTTTGTTGTTTGAACCTACTAGGCACCACCATCAACTGGGATAATTTCTTTCCCAGTTTTATCTTGCAAATCATCCTGTTTTCCAGTGTTCTTTACACGATTTTCCCTCACCTCCTTCCACTACTCACCTACATTACCAACTACTCTTCCACTTGTAAGGATCATTAGTGGACCCTTATTTTTCTTCTTTTCTTCAACATTACCAGTTACAACCTGTTTTTCTTTATCATGAACTACTAATTCTGGATGTAACCTCCAACAATAAATCTCATCATGCCCTTGTAGCCTACACTCTTTATAATATTTAGGTAGAAAATCATATTGAATTTTCACCCATTCCATCTTTATTTCCCCAGTAGACTCATTCTCTATATCTACAGCACTTTCTTGGGCAAGTCAGCTAAAAGATCAACAAGACTTTAACTCTACCACAACTAGGTCGTGTTTTATTTATAGTAGCCATATCAAAGTGTAATGCTTTCCCTACTGCTGAAGCTAAAGAGAACAAATATTCCTTCACAAAATACGTTGGTAACAAGCTTGGAAAAGATATCCAAGCCATAGCCATTGGAGTTTCTTCCCCTACTTTGAACTTTGCATTATAAATTGGCAGCATCCTTTGATATTCATAACCATCCTTAGCTTTAACTTAATAGCACTCTTTGACGTAAGATTAATAAAATCTTCCCATAATGTCAATCTAATAAGCTCATACCCATCTCTAAAGAAGCAAACATTGCATTCACCTTTGATTCCATATTGAGCTGGGATAATTCTACATAACTCTTGTAATTCTGGCCATCCATAAGAGAACTTACTCACAACTGCGTATTGTAATCCTTCAATGACATTCATATGATCAACTTCTTCTGTAAACTTGACAAGAGGTTGTCCATGCAAGAATGTAGTGATGAGAGTACAAATGTATTGATGAGAGCACAAATATTATGATGTGTTTTGATTTTATAAAAATTCTTATTTTTCAGAATTTGTTAGCAAAATGACACTAAGAAAAATCTTATAAGTTGTATTAACACTTATGTATTGATGAGAGTATAGATGTTTAAGCGCTAAAGATAAATTTTCATGAAAGAGTATTCCTTTTGAAATTTGAAAAATATAGTAGCACTCGTTGTATATCTGAAAAGGTAATGTTAATTTGCTAAAGTCTTTAGCATGAAAAATGTAATTCATTTGAATTTATTCAAATAATTTGGATTGGATTGATAATCATGATTTGATGAAAATAGATTTTTTGAAGCTATTAGACTACGAATTTATTGTTGATATGCCAAAATTTTGGGAGTTACTAGTGTAGACCATCGACATTGGTTCGAATATTGAGTTCATTACCATGGAACTCCATGTGTGGTGTTGGGACACATTCAGGTTACGCTGAGGTTTGTGGGATAAAGTCCTTCATTGTGACAGAAAATGATCATTACTAAGTAATGAGGTAAAGTCGACCCATACGATACTATGGGAAGCCGCCCAGACAAGTAGGGTCAAGTACTTGTTACTTGTTGATCACCTAGAGGTGTTTATTATGTCGGTGTCGATATAGTACTCCCTGTGAAACGTAAAAGAGGACTTTCTTATGTTTAGTCTTAAGGAGCTAAAAATAATTTCAATAATTTAATGAAATTAAAATGGTTCTGTATGATTTCTACTAAAATCTTGTATTTATATAAATTTTCTATAAACTTATATCATGGCTTACATTTCACTTGTCTTTTTATTTAAAATGATGAAGAGCATGATTTACATAACTGTTTATACTTTATATTAATTAGTGGTTGCATAGTCTTTCGTAAATATTGTTATAGGAACTTGAGTTAGAGAGAGTATATGATACTAATTGAGTACCGCGGTGGTGTACTTATCCCTCAGGGCCCCTTTCCAAGGCTCCGCTTACTTTATAGGTATCATGATGAAGAATGATAGACATGCGGACAGGGCTAGGATGACCCTTTTTCCAAGGTATATGGTGAGGCATCACCCCTATTTCGTGGTACCTATCATGTTGTTTTCTTATATTGTGTTAGTCGGGCATTGTCCAAGTGTTTGGTTCTATTTCTTGGTATAGAGGCTCAATAGATAGTTGTAATGAGTTATAGTAATGGGATAGTGTATGACATACATGAAAATATATTTGCTTTATTTGGTCTCAATATTATTATGAAAGGCTTCATGTATGATTTTTGCCACGACCAAATTCTCACTTCAAGGCTGTGTAGCACCTAGCAGAACTTGCTAAGCATGCCAACCCACAATCAATAGATAAAGTCAATTTTCATTACTTAACAGAGATACATAATAATTAAAGATGGAGATAGTCTCAAAATAGTAATAATATCTGATAAAAGCCCAAGCACATCCTTAACACGGTCAATACGGTACACCTCAAGACTAGGTGGCAAAAGTACACGAGCAACTACAAAAATGAGATCAAGTCTGTATGCATGTCAAGCTATCTGAAATACAAAATAGACAAAAATAATAAAAGGAACAGGGACTTGGGAACTACAAAGTAGATCTATGAAGTGCCGCTCATCCTAAGTCTCTGTGAAATCTCCTAGCTCAATCAGGAAGCTCTGCTAGGACCCACCTGCAGATCTACGCAAAAAGCTGTGCATAAACATATTATGAGTACACCACAATCGATATTCAATAAGTACTAAGTCTAACATCGAAGAAGTAGTGACGAGGCGCTTCCAAATACTTACCACACTGATACAATAATAGAATTAAGAACTGAAATAATAAATAATATCACGAATAACAAAAGGCCACAAATATCATTAGTTGAAAGGTATTAAGCATGTGTTTCTAGCGCAGAAATAACTGTAACATTACTCATATATAGAAACAAAATATAGCATGCTCAAATAATGGAGCCGAGACTCCCAGTTAACATATAAGAATGTCAAGTAACAATTAACAGTGAAATAAGTACTTCAAAACGAGCCAATAATAAGAATGCATGCTCGATTGGTACAAGATCCACGTACCTCGATACACAATCCATGTATCAACATAACACAATACAAAATCCATGTACCAAACCTGTACAAAATAAATGCACTAACCACACTCATAGGGCCCAAAGTAACATGCGTTATCACCTGACTCCGGAGGGGCGGATCGAAATCCAAGCGCATAGAGGGGCATAATAGCATCCCTCATAAATTAACATCCGATCATCACGTCCAATATGCCATAACTGTATTTCATCTGCACGCTTATCCTTCATGCCCAAAAATCCATTATCCAAAATGTAAGTATATGCTCAAAAATTATAGATAAAAAGTGCACAAGGACTTAAAAATATCATATGGATATGTTCTCATGAAATCTCTATTAACTACGAACAATTATGCAACTCAACATATCAAGAATAAGTTCTCATGCCTTCACAATTAATCATAGGCCTAGGCATGATTTCTAATATGAGTAAGAGAGCAAACAAACATAGTCACAAAATTTAAATAATTCATGATTAAAATGAGTACATAGTCAAAACAAGGCATAAAATATTCAAATTCTACCTCGGTCATGATATAAACTCGGTAAATGCATATATTATCACCATCACGTATATAAACTACCCCCAATACCTTAAACACATAGCAAAAAAGTCAAAGCATAGGGGTTTATGAGCCGAATCTAGCCAAATACAACTCAATAATGTTAAAGAAAACCATAAAAATCAAACCCAAACGATAAAGATTGTATCTTTAATCAAATATAGAAAGTCAATCAAAATATCAACCCGGGCCCACCTCCCGGAACCTGACAAAACTCACAAATTATGAATATCCATTCCAATATGTATCCAAATATACAAGTTTCATCCAAAATCGACTCCAAGTCGGGGTTCAAATCCCAAAAATTCATTTTCCAGAACTTCTTACAAAAATCCCACTTTACTCCTTTAGATTTCATCTACTAAAACCTAAAATCAAAGATAAAATCATGAATAATAATCAAATCTGAGTTGTAATACACTTATACAATCCAAGTGGGTGAAATCGCTCAAACATTGCCCCAGTCCGAGCTCCCAATCTTAAAATATGATAAAATAGGCCAAACCATCGATCAAAATAACACTGCCCAGTGATTCCGCTTTTGCAGACACATAAGTTGCTTCTGCGACTCCACTTCTGCAAAAAATATGCTTGCATCTTCGAGCTCACTAACATCCCCGACCCTCCGCTTCTGCGAAGCAAGTCCTCGCTTCTGCGGGGCTGCACCTGCGGAACAGTCTCGCACGTGTGCGATCGCTTCTACGCCAAAAATCAACATCTGCGAACTCCCTGTCCTAGGCCCAAATTCTAATTCTATGTTCACCTGTCCGCATTTGCGGACTTGTACCTGCCCTCCAAATGTCGTAGGTGCGAAAATACTAGACTAGAACTGCCCTTAAATTTCAACATGTTTATAAACTCATCTGAAATACACCCGAGCCCCCGGGACCCCGTCAAATCATACCAACCAGTCCCAAAAACTAACATGGACCTACTTGAGGTCTCAAATCACACAAAATAATATCAAAACCATAAATCGCACCTCAATTCAAGCTTAATGAACTAATCAAACTTCCAACTTCCAAACTCATGTCGAACCACGTCTAACCAACTCGCAATAAACTCAAATTTTATACACAAGTTTCAAATGACAAAACAAACTTATTCCAACTCCCAGAACAGCAATCCGACCCTGGTAGCCTCCAAGTCAACTCCCCGTGAAACCTATGAACTTCCAAACCTTCAAATTTCTGATTTTCACCAAATAGAGCCAAATCAACTTAAGATCCTCCAAATCCCCATCCGGACATACGCCTAAGCCCAAAATCACCATTCAAACCTATTGGAACCATCACAACACCATTTTGCAGTCGTTTACAACAAAGTCAAGCTTTGGTCAACTCTTCCAACCTAAGCTTTTATAATGACACTAAGTGTTCCGAATCACTCCCGAACCTTTCTGAAACAAAACCAACCATCCCCGCAAGTAACAAAACAACAGACACACATACGAAAAGTATTAAATAAGGCAACAGGACTCAAATACAAATAATGATCGGCTAGGTCGAACGAGTTCAGAATCCTACCTAGAATGCCAAAAACATGAGGATATCTTCTCCGCATATCATGTTCGGTCTCCCAAGTTGCCTCCTTGACTGGTTGAGCCTTCCATTGAACCTTCATCATTGCAATATCCTTCGACCTTAATTTTCAAACATGCCTATCCAAAATGGCCACTGGTTCTACCTCATAGGCCAAGTTCTCATCCAACTGCACCGAACTAAAATTTAACACATG
This sequence comes from Nicotiana obtusifolia, assembly GCA_002018475.1. Lineage (NCBI taxonomy): Eukaryota > Viridiplantae > Streptophyta > Magnoliopsida > Solanales > Solanaceae > Nicotiana > Nicotiana obtusifolia. The sequence continues at coordinate 22,329 of MCJB01041753.1, forward strand.
TGACTGATCCTCACGATACATCCGACGCATGGAAACATGAAACACTGGATGAACTCCCAACAAGCTGGGTGGAAAAGCAAGCATGTAAGATGCCTCACCCACTGTCTCCAAAACCTCAAATGAACCAATGACCGAGGGCTCAACTTTCCCTTCTTCCCGAACCTTATCACGCCCACAGTATTGTATTAGAGGTTCCTAGTATTTTTCAGTAGAGCTTATGACTCTGTACCATCAGATTTTTGGGATTGTACTACTATTGCTCAGTTGTGGTTATTATGTCATTTATCAGCTTGATTTAATATCTTAGTCATTATTTCTGTTAAATTCTCAATGTATGTTAGGATTACCTAGTCTTAGAGACTAGGTGCCATCACGACTACCTAAGGTGGGATTTTGGGGTAGTGACAAGTTGGTGTTAGAGCTCTAGGTTCATAGGTGCTATGAGTCATAAGCAAGTTTAGTAGGGTCTTGCGGATCGGACGGAGACATCTGTACTTATCTTCGAGAGGCTACGGAACTATTAGGAAATTTCACTTCTTTGATTCCTTATCATGATGTTGTTGATTTTTAAATCTGAACCTTTGTCTTTATATTCTCTCACAGATGGTGAGTACACGCACTTTTGGATTAGCTACGGAGATACCTGCACCCCCTACTAGAGCCACGAGAGGCCGGGGCCGAGATGGAGGCTGAGGAGGGACGTGCCACAGCTAGGGCACCTGCCAAAGCAGCGACTGAGGAGACCAGTAGCTCCGGTTGGGGGACAGGCACCCGAGGCTCTTGCTACTAACCTTGCACTCTAAGAAACATTACCATACTTCCTAAGCATGTTTGGCACTTTAGCTCAGGAGGGATTGATCCTGGTTGTACCAGCCACATCTTAGGCTGGGGGACGAGCTCAAACTCCCCCGCCCGTACCCCAGAGCAGTAGATCCATGTCGATCAGGTTCCTAGAGTTTTTCGAGCACAGCCCATTATCCCAGTTTAGCCTAAGGTCAGGCCAGAGGCATCGAAGGAGGAGTAGAGAAGACTTGAGAGGTTCAAGAAGTATGACCAACCTACTTACAGTGGCGCAGTTACTGAGGATGCGTAGGGTTTTCTACGAGTGCCATCGTATTCTCCACACCCTGGGAATTGTGGAGGTGAGCGGAGTCACCTTTATGACATTTTAGCTGTCAGGAGTAGCCTATTGGTGGTGGCAAGCTTATGAGGAAGGTAGGCCAGCTGATGCCGCACTACTCACTTGAACTTAGATTTCACTTATGCTTTTGAGGGAGTTCGTGCCACAGACCCTCCGAGATGCGTGGCGCACAAAGTTTGAGCAAGTGCGTCAGGGGACTATGACGGTGTCAGAGTATGCCATCAGGTTTAGTGAGTTGTCCCATCATGCACTCGCTTTAGTTGCTACAGTCAGAGATCGAGACTGCATTTTTATTGAGGGGCTCAATTATGATCTTAGATTCAGCATAGCTCGGGGATTGGAGACTGATACTCCATTTTAGTTGATTATAGAGATTGCTCGTAGGTTGGAACGTATGCTGGGCCAGGAGAGGGAGGATAGGTAGGCCAAGAGGCCTCGAGATTCTAGAGGATTTAGTGGTGCTCGTGTTCCAGTTGTAGCTTGTCATGGAAGAGGTTATGTGAGCCGACCAGTTCATTCAGCACTTCCAACTACTCACAGTGCTCTAGCCACTCCGAGGTCTCAGATCACCCATTATGCACAGCCACTTTCCAGTGCACTTCCTACACGGGGTGCCTTCAGTAGTCAATCTAGCCGACCGGTTCAGACTCAATTTCAGTAGCCATGCCCGCGGAGATGTTGTTTCTAGTGTGGTGATACTAGGAACATAGTGAGGGACTATCCTAGCTTAGGAGGGGTGCACCTCCACAGACTATACAGGTTCCTCGGATTCCCTAGGTTTCACAGGATATGGTTGCTACTCAACCCATTTCTATTCCACCATATCGTATGGCACTAGTAGAGTTGAAGGAATTAAAGGAATTGCTCCAGGAGTTGCTTGATAAAGGTTTCATCCGACCGAGTATCTCGCTTTGGGGTGCTCCAGTTCTATTTTTGAAGAAGAAGGACGGCTCTATAAGGATATGTATTGATTACAAATAGTTTAACAAAGTTACAATTAAGAATAGGTACCCACGATCGTGCATTGATGACTTATTTGATCAGCTTCAAGGTGCTAGAGTGTTCTCGAAGATCGATTTGAGACCAGGATATCATTAGCTGAAGATCCAAGATTCAGACATTCCGAAGACGGCTTTCAGGACTTGTTATTGTCACTATGAGTTTTTGGTGATGTCATTTGGGCTGACCAATGCCCTAGAAGCCTTTATGTACTTGATGAACAGTGTATTCCAACCATATCTTGATTTATTCATTATCGTATTAATTGACGACATATTGGTATATTCTCGCATTCGGGAGGATCATGAGCAGCACTTGAGGATTGTGATCTAGACTTTGAGGGAGAAGAAGCTATATGCTAAATTCTCCAAATGTGAGTTTTTGCTTGATTCGGTGCATTTTGGGCCATGTTGTGTCTAGTGAAGGGGTCGAGGTAGATGCGAAGAAGGTGGAGACAGTTCAGAGTTGGCCCAGACCGTCTTCAGCTGCAAAGATTCGAATCTTCTTGGGTTTGGCAGGATATTATCACCATTTCGTGGAGGGTTTTTAATCCATCACATCTCCTTTGACCAGATTGATCCTAAAGGGTGCTCCTTTCAGATTGTCCGATGAGTGTGAGACCAACTTTCAGAAGCTTAAGAATGCATTGACTACAGCCCCAGTAACGGTGTTTCCTACAGGCTCGAGATCTTATACCGTGTATTTTGATGCTCGCATATTGGGCACAATGTTGATACAAGACGATAGGGTGATTGCCTACGCGTCTCACCAGTTAAAGGTTCATGAGAAGAATTACCCTGTGCATGATTTATAGTTGCAGCTATTGTTCTCGGCGTTCATGGAGGTCTATACCGGCCAATGGAGTATGCAGCACTTATTCAAGAAATAGGACCTTAATTTGCGACAACGGAGATGGTTAGAGTTGCTGAAAGACTATGATATCACCATATTATATCTTCCGGGGAAGGCCAATCTGGTGGCCGATGCATTGAATAGGAAGGCTGAGAGCATGGGCAGTTTGGCATATATACCAATAGCAGAGAGGCCACTAGCCATGGATGTTCAGGCTTTGGCCAACCGGTTTGTGAGATTGGATGTTTTAGAGCCTAACAGTATTCTTGCCTGTGTTGTGGCGCAGTCATCATTGTTGGAGCATATCAAGGCTCGCTAGTTTGATGATCCTCACTTGAAGGTGTTGAGGGACTCGGTGCAGCAGCGTGGTGCTAAGGAGGTTGTGATTGGTGATGATGGTGTTATGCGTCTTCAAGGACGGCTTTGTGTTCCAAATGTTGATGGGTTGAAAGACTTGATCCTTGAGGAGGCTCATATCTAGCACTATTCCATTCATGCAAGTGTCACGAAGATGTACTGTGGCTTGAAACAGCATTATTGGTGGCGGCGAATGAAGAAAAATATTGTTGCTTATGTCTCTCGGTGTTTAAATTGTCAACAGGTGAAGTATGAGCATCAAAAACTGAGAGGGTTGATTCAGATAATGGAGATAACGGAGTGGAAGTGGGAGCGCATCATGATGGATTTTGTGGCAGGCTTACCACGGACCTTGAAGAAGTATGACACGGTTTGGGTTATTGTGAACTAGTTGACTAAGTCCTCACACTTTATTCCGATGATGACTTCCTATTCTTCAGAGTGGTTGGCTCAGATCAATATCCGGGAGATTATCTGTCTGCATGGCGTACCCATTTCCATCATTTTTGATCGAGGCACGCAATTCACATCGCATTTTTGGAGAGCTGTGCAATGTGAGTTGAGCATGCAGGTCAAGTTGCGCACAGCATTTCATCGTCAGACGGATGGAGGACATTTGACAAAGCGCTCTACCCTAAAACAAATTATCCAAACCAATCTGGCGCTTGACAATGCATGTCGCAAATTTGATCTGATCATCCGATCAGGATGTTACTACCACACACCTAGGCGACGAAAAAGATTTAGGAGCTTCAGGTGGGCAAGAATTCTAAATGGGACAACAAGGTCCAGGAGACAAAAGAACTTATGTTTCATTTTCCACAAGATTGGACATTTCGCAAGAAATTATCCCCAATCGAGGAGATCAATCAAACTTCTAGAAGAAATTGAAGATTACACTGGTATACATCTTAGAGAAGAAGAGGACCTTGAATCTATATTCTCTATGGATGATGAACCCACTAAAGAAACTTTATTCTCTCTTGGTATATATGAAGAACTTGGTGATGACCACTACTTAAATTACAGAACCAACATCCAAATCCCAAGAGGAGACCAATGCTATCATAGTCATTCCTCATGTGGAACTCAAAGTTAATCCATCTAAATGTGATAAACCAACTTAGGTCATTGCTTTAATGACACCGGAGCTGCTTGTTCACTCATGAATCCAGATGTTCTCCCTGAAGATCAATGGGTGTCGCACTTCAAGGATTTCAATACTGCATCAAATGGGATCCTGACTACCACAATCATCACAAAGCACTCGAGCACAATTGAGTTTTTTCCAGAATTGAAGTACAGAACCAAGCTAATAGGGTCTGATGTACCAGGAGAAGACCTTATTGTTGGATTCAACATTTTCAGACAGCTAAAAGATCAACTCCATATCAGGGCTAATAGGATAACTTTTAAGAAGCAGTTCAAACATTATTCTCAAGTTCCAAGGCTATTCTAGATCACCTATGATCAACAAATCAAGGAGATTAAACAACATTTCATTGGACATTCATGTGCAGAATTCCATAAAGATTTTATGAAGAAAGGAGAAAGCCCGTTATGGAAGAATGAAGAGTTTTCTAATCAATCTCCCTTTCAAGAAAAATAAAAACATCAATCCAAAAAAAACCCAGTCATTAAGGCATGAACACAAATCATCTTCAACTTGCAAATAAAGAATGCGAAGAACTCTTGGAATTTGATCTGATAGATCAATAAGATTCACAATGGGCATGCGAAGCATTTTATGTCAACAAAAAATCTAAACAAACAAGAGGAAACTCAGTTTAGTTATTAACTTTCAGCCTCTTAACCACTTTCTCCAAGATAATAAATTTCATATCCCAATAAACTTACCCTTTTCTCCCACTTAGCCATAGCCAAATATTTTTCCAAGTTTGATCTTAAATCTAGATTTTGGCAATTGGAAATCCACCCCGAAGAAAGAGCCAAAACGCAATTTTACATCCTCGATCATCATTTGCAATGAAAAGTCATGCCTTTTGGATTAAAAACTGCACCTTCCTTATTCCAAAAAGCCATGATAAATATATTCCAACATATCCTCCATACCTCTTTGGTTTACATTGATGATATCAAGTTATCTAGTGATATACTGGAGGAACATATCAACTTGCTCAATCAATTTGAGGCACTGGTAACACAACATGGGATTATGCTTTCAGCAAAAAAGATGGTTCTTCTCAAAGGAAATTGATTTCCTCAGAATACACTTTGTCCCAGGAGCATCCAGCCCAGGACCACATATATGTCAAGAGCTAATCAAATTTCCAGATGCTAGCCTCACAACAAAGCAAATCCAATAGTTCTTAGGTGTAGTAAATTATTTAAGAGATTTCATCCCAAATATCTCTACATACATTTCTCCACTCACAAAGATACTTAAGAAAAATGCTCCGTCGTGGGGGAAGGAATAAGATGAAGCAGTCAAGAAAATAAAGGAGATATCCAAAGATGTCAAGTCTCTTTACATCCCCTCAGAAGGTAAAAAGATATTGCAAACTGATGCCAGCAATGAACATTGGAGTGTTGTTCTGTTTGAATAAAAAGATGGCCAAAGAAAAATATGTGGATACGCCAATGGGAAGTTCAAAGATGTCGAGCAATATTATCACTCTACGTTCAAGGAAATTCTTGCAGTAAAGAATGGCATTAAAAAATTCAGTTTCTTCCTGATCCATACAGAATTTCTAATAGAAATAGATATGAAGGCCTTCCCAAAGATGATCCAGATGAATGCAAAAATTATTCCCAATCCTCAGATTCTCAGATGGGCCCAATGGTTCTCTCCATACAAGTTCCAAGTCAAGCACCTGAAAGGAAAGGATAATGTTCTTGCAGATTTTCTATCCAGGCCAGAAGAATTTTCAAAGAGATTTTCACCAGAGAATATGAAGCTAAAACAAAAGCTAAACAACTAGATCTTCATGTTTTCAAATGCTCCAGGAACCAGTTCATTAAAGTCGATGGATCACCCACCGAAGTTGTTCAATCTCATAGAACCCTTTGATCCATCAGTCATAATGGAAAGAAGAACTTATTATGAGCTCCAGGTTTTCCGGCAACATGAAGGATCTATTCTTAAGCCCTATGGGGTCAATCCAGAATATCATTCTGCCATATATTCATGTAACAAGCCAAGGGTTTTCCCTAGGAACTTTAATGGTTTTTCTGGTACTGATGCCAATAATATTATATTTTCATGGAATTATAGTGCAACGTATTCAAGGATTTTGGCTATATTGAACCTGCTCTTAAAGTATTTCTATTATGTTTCCTCGAAGATATTGGATAAAACGTTTCCACGATTCCTACAAAGCAAAGATATTCATGTTCCATAGGCCAGTAAAGATTATTAATAGAAAGGTCCAGGCGCAACCAGAAGTATCATTTTGGTGGAAATTTCCCATGTCCATTTTGTCCCTGGAAGAAGAATGCAGTGAAGCACAAAGAACTATCTTCCAGCAAAATAAGTGTATCCCAAGAGAAATATGGCGAAAAAAATGGGCAAGCTGGAATTATACCGGCACTCACCCTCACTTGGGGGGGGGGGACGAGTCCGAGAAGCAGCAAAATAATATCAGACCCCTCACAAAATCATTGAGAAAAAATCACTCATGACATCGCCAGATTAAAGTTACGTATTACATCTTACAATCCAAAGGAGAAGAAACACAGCGAAGCAGGATCATTAAGCTCCGGGCTTTACTACACGAGATCTTTGAAAAGAAGTCTAGAAGAATCAATGCCAGATAATCATGAAGATTTAAACCTAAATCCTTGTTAATCTCACCTTAATCCCACATTACCTACCAAACAATCCTAAAAATCATCTACCCATACCAAGATAAAATTTCACATATTTTCTTACTTTTTGGGCCCCACTTTCACATGCCGCCACATGCTTTGTCACATGGATCACCCTACTTTCACATGCTCCCGCCTACTTCTGCATGTTTTACCATGTATATTGCACCTCTTTCACATGTTCTCAGAAGCTTTTTAGTGTATATTAGTTGCTTGGCCTAAGGTCCTTCACATGTCAAAAAGGACCCACTTGTAGATAGGTTTGCCATGTAAGATATATTTATTTTTATAATATAAGTTTGTCTTGTAATAACCTCCTAGCCCTATATAAAGGAGGCAATGTAGTAGTTGTAGGATCAGCTGGTAAACATCCATATATTACATATGAGTTCCTTCTAAATTTCTCTCTTGCTCTTTCTTTCGAATGGATGGAAAGGCCGGTACTTGTACGAAAATAGAGTAAGAATACTCTAAGAAAGTTAGCTTATTATAGTACGAAAGTTTTCTGAGTTAGAACAACTAAAGTTGGTTATAGTACAAAGATTTTCTGAGTTGTGTAGCTTGGCAAGCTATCCCTTAAGGGTTGTGAAGCCCCCTTTGTAGGAAAACTTTTGCTACTATAAGAAAATTTATTGTTTGTGTAGCTTGGCTAGCCATCCCTAACGGGTTGTCGAAGCCAGCCCCTATTTGGCAAGCCATCTCAACTAGCTTGTGAAGCCATCCATTTTGTAGGAAAACTTTCGTGTCTATAATTAAGTTTGCTTTCTTGGTAGTCTCTTACTTTGTTCTTATACTGTGGTATACATAAGCCAACCCGCTATAAGCCAAACAACAGTCAAACACAACTCCAATGAAAAATAACAAGAAATCAATAAGTGAAATAACTTAATTTCCATACAATATCCCAAGGACTGGTAGTGCAAATAATAAGCCTCTAAGATTTAGATTACAAAGCTGGTATAAAATAAATACAACATCTGTTTGAATTATACATAGACAGAGTAAGAGTCTAAAACTACCAAGGACAAATGGTAGATACATCTTTACTTCCAGCTCCCGTCATCCACAGCATCTCAACTCCAAGATCTGCATGCAAGGTGCAAAAGTGTATGTATGAGTACAACCGACCACATGTACTCAACAAGTATCATAACTAACCTCGGCAAGGTAATAGTGGCAAGAATTATAAATTATACTCGCTAATCACCTGTACAATTCATAATTCCAACAAGTACAGAATAATAATATGATCAAGTCATGAATCACAGATAAACCACCTTAGCGCACACGATAACTTAACGTACTCTGCTTTGTCAACAATCCAGCATATAGAGAAGATATTCAAATAAATTAGGTAAAACAACCAAGGATATTGCAAGTAAAGATGAAATGCAATAACAAAATCAAACACTGGCTAGCTTTTCCTCGAAATTCCAATAACCGAACCAAACCACTAATCAGATTTCCTGGAACCGTGTGTACACTATCAAGAAGGAACATGAGAGGGTAACCCTATGGGTATGGATCCATAGCCACACGCTGCACGGACAACTCACGTTCTAATATCACAATACGCCCCGCATAGTCACAGGCTCAATATCACAATCCGACAGGCGTGGTCGTAAGCTCAATATCACAATCCACACTGCGTGGTGACGTGCTCAATATCACTATCCGCCCGGCATGGTCACAGGCTCAATATTACAATCTAACAGATGTGTCATAGGGTCAATATCATAATCCGCACGGCGTGGTCACGGGCTCAATATCACTATTTGCCCGGCATGGTCACAGGGTCAATATCATAATCTGCGTAGCATGGTCACATGCTCAATATCATAATTCACCCGGCGTGGTCATAGGCTCAACATCACAATTCGCACAATGTGTTCACGTGCTATCAGTCCAATTTATATCACATAAACCGCATATATACAAGAATACATGTACATGATCAATGAATATCAAATTTCATACTCCTGGACTGGTATAAGTGACATGCTAGGGTGTATGCATGTGCAGAGTCTACTATCAAAGCCCAAATCAGGCAATTACATCACAAAAGTAGCAATTATCAGGTTCAATCAGGAGATTAACCTCTATGTAACCTCAAACATGGCTCGACTAACGCACAATAGGGGTACAAATATAAGAACCATCACAGCATGAAGCTTAGCCATTAAATCCGAGGCATATCATAGCCTAAATACTACCTCGAGCATGAATAATACCCCGGTGCACATGCATGGGTTCAACCCCACATATGTGCGCCACCCATAGCACGTAGCTATTACAAATAACTTAGGCAACTAGTAAATCAACCAAGTTTTGGTAAGATACTTACCTCAAGCAAGCCAAATCGATATTCTATAAGCGCCATCCCGCACAAATCGACTTCCGAACGGCTCGAAACTAGACAAAAGCAACTCAAAAATATCAAATAATGCCATAGAAATCAAACCCAACCAATAAAGGTCGAATCTTTAATCAAATACTCAAAGTCAACCAAAAGGTCAACCCCAGGTCATCACCCCAGAACCTAAAAAAATTCACAAATTCTGACAACCCATTCAAATACAAGTCCAAATATATAATTGGTTTCCAAATCCAACCTCAATTTCATGTTCAAAACCGCAAATTCATTCTCTTAAGTTCTAGTCAAACCCCCCCCC
>MCJB01041753.1:32199-59563 GCA_002018475.1 Nicotiana obtusifolia
CCCCCCCCCCCCCAAAAAAATTCCTTCTCTTCTAATCCTTGATTTAGGTGTAATAATTCATGAAAAAATAAAATATATAATCAAAACAAAGACAAAATTACTTACCCTCAAGATTTGGGTGTTAACTCATACAAAATCGCCTTACTTGTGTTCAAAGAACTCAAAAAGTGAAAACAAAATGAACACAAAATCCCAAAATTAGACATTAAATACCACTGCCAGACCTCTTTCTTCGTGATCGTGGTCACCAACCTCACAATCGCAGTTCACAAAATGCCCAACAAGATTTTACCCATCGCGACCGCGGCCAAGAACCTTCGTGATCGCGATGAACAAATTTGAACAAACTTGCTCAACTCTTCGCGACGGCCTCTTATATAATGGCCATAACTTTCTATACAAATTTTCAAATGACAAACGATTTGATTTTTTGAAAGCTAGACACAAAAGGTTACAACTTTTATTTTTGGATCATCTCCAAATTCCTTATGGATTGCAAGATATAACCTCTGGAAGTCAGCTTAGTGACAATAGAAATTTCTTCTACGCGAACGCGTAAAGGTCACCGCGATCATAATTATGTCATGACCCAAAATCCAACCAGCCGTGATGGCACCTAACCCAGCCCGCTAGGTAAGCCAAATAGCAATAAACATAATTCAAATAAGACAATAAGAATTACTAAATGGAATAACTGAGTTTCTATACAACAACCCAAGGATTGGTAGTACAGGTCATGAGCTTCTAAGACATAGAATGTAAAAAGTTAGTAGGAAATAAATAAACCATCTGTCCGAAATATACATAAACAGAATTTCAAAATCTAAAGAGACCAAGGACAAGTGTCAGCTATCATCATTACCCAGTTACATCTTTAATTCCATCTCCCGCCATACACAACAATATCAGCTCCAAGATTTGCACGCAAGGTGCAGAATATGTAGTATGAGTACGACCGACCCCATGTACTCAATAAGTAACAAACCTAACTTCAAGTTAAAAGTAGTGACGAGCTCAGGAAAACGGTCAGAATCCAACATCAATAACCAATGATAATTCATAATAATGTAAAATAGACAGTAATAATCAACAACTTAAGAGATATCATGCTCGGCTCAGTCATAGTTTTGGGAGAGTAAACATGCTTTTCAAGTATAACAGTTAAAGTTCAAATCTTTCACTGAAATCAATTAAACATGAGTTTATTGAAAGAACTATGTTTTCCCAATTACAACATCAGATAAGCCTCTTTTTTTTTGTTTACCAATTATCATGCGGAAATTACATCTCTATGCCTACATGGCAAGTATATATGTCAACTAATCAATTGTCATATTACTGTCTAGCATGAGAAAGGTACATCTTTATGCTTATATGTCAAATATACATGTCAAGTAATCAAATGTCATGTCACGGTCTAGCATGAGAAAGGTATATCTCTATGTCTACATGTCAAGTATACATGTCAAGAAATCAGTTTGCATAGTGGAATTATTAAGTTCACACAATCTTTGCACACTCCAGGTGCCTGGCTCAAATGCCCCAAAAAATATCACTATGGATCCATCAAAATAAACACACTTAACACTATACGGGTGCCTGGCATAACTGCCCATCATCGAGCACATGTATATAACATTGTGCCTGCACCCACTACTGGCATGTCAGACTCAGGGGGGGCGGATCCTACCCAAGTGCTAAACATAATCACATAGCCCAAATAGTGGGGCCTGGTGCACACGTAGCCTCAAATCAGTACAGCTTAGCCCAAATAGTGAGGCCCGGCATACGCGTCACCTCAATATCAATATAATCGTTGCAGCGTGTAATCCAATCCAAAAATCCATATTAATACGGCTCTATGGCCCATATCAGTCAACAATCTGCTCAAGTCTAAATATGCAGACATCTCACAGAAACACAATCCAACTATATAACACGAACTATCACAATATGTCTCAAATATAATTCAAACTCGTATCACATACAAGGTCGCCAATATCATGTGAGACAGCATATCAAAAGTGCATAGAGATAGAGATGTAACATGTGGATGGAACTATCATGACTGTACAGTATTACTACGACTAAAGCAAATAGCTCAACATAGCGAAAAGAGCCCTATCATGTCTCAAACAATTGGGCATGTAGCTTAGGCATGATTTCTAGCATGAATAATATCTCATGTAGTCACATAAATGGAGAAAGCATGATATCAAAGAAGCATGATAGCAAAACAAGGCATATAATAGCCTAAGAACTACTCGGATCATGAATACCTCGGTGCACGCACATGCACCCGTCACCTAGCATGTGCGTCACCCCCAATCCATCTCAAATATCATAGTTCTCTGGGATATTTATCCTCAAATCCAAGTTTAGATATGTTACTTACATCGAATAAGCCAAATAAAATACCGAGCAAGCCAACTAATACTAAAAATGCGATCCCGCATGAATCAACCTCCGAACGGCTCGAAACTAGCCAAAAGAAACTCAAAAGTCAAATAATGCCTTAGGAAACAAATTCAAGCGATAAAGGTCGAATCTTTATTCAAATACTCAAAGTCAACCAAAAATTCAACCCGATTCCGCATCTCGGAACCCCACAAAACTCATAAATTCTGACAACTCACTCAAATAGGAGTCTAATCATATAAGTTTCATCCAAATCCGGCCTTAATTTCATGTTCAAAACCCCAAAATTTATTCTCTTAAGTTCAAGTCAAAAAACCCAAATTTCTTCTCTTCAAATTCTTGATTTAGGTGTAGTAATCTATGGAAAAACAAAATATACAATCAAAAAAGATACAATTACTTAACCTCAAGATATGGGTGTTTATCTCCTCCAAAATCGCCTTATTTGTGCTCTAAGAACTCAAAAAGTGCAGAAAATAAACTCAAAATCCTGAAATTTGATGTTTTAATGCACTGCCAGTGGTCCTTCTTCACGATCGCGGTCAACCTTGCGATTGGGATTCCAAAATTGACCATCACAGTTTTTACCTTCGCGATCGTAGCCATTTCGCGATGAACAAATTCCATTAACCCTTCCCAAACCCTTCCTAGATAGCCTGTAGAGTATCAGCCATAACATTTTGTACATAACTCCAAATGACAAATGGTTTGATGTTCTGAAAACTAGAAACAAAGGACGACAACTTTCATTTTTAGATTACATCAAAATTCCTTATAGATTGAAAGATATAAACTTCCAAATTCAGCCCTGTGACAGTAGAAATTCTTCTGCGCGATCGCGAGAATGGCATCCACGATCGCGATTCACAAGGCCCAAACAACAATTTTCTTTTCGCGAACGCAACCCAAAGTCCCGCGATCATGATTCACACCCATGTAACCAAAAACTAGCAACTTAAAAGGGCCTAGAAATGATCTGAAACTACCCCGAAACTTACTCGAGCCCCTCGGGACCCCGTCAGAACAAACCAATAAGTCCCAAAAGCTAATACGAACCTACTCGAGGCCTCAAATCACACATAATAACATCAAAACCATGAATCGTCAATCAAGATCAATCTCTTAAGTTCATAAACTTCAAACTTCGAACCAAGCGTCCGATTCAAGCCTAACCAATCCGAAATGAACCCAAATTTTGCATACAAGTTTCAAATGACATATCGAAACTATTCCCCCGGAACAACAATCTGAATCTGATAACATCGAAGTCAACTCCTGGTCAAACCTATGAACTTTTCAAACCTTCAAATTGCCAACTTTCATCAAAATAGTGCCAAAACCTTCTCGAAGCATCCAAATGCAAATTCATGCATATGCCCAAAGTCCAAAATCACCATTCTGACCTAACGGAACCATCAAAATTTCAATCCGAGGTCAAATACACAAAATTCAATCTTGGTCAACTCTTCCAACTTAAATCTTCCTAGTTAAGAATCATTCTCCCAAATCAATCAGGAATCACACAAAACCCAATACCGATGATACATGCAAGTCATAATACACCATATGAAGCTACTCAAGACATCAAACAACCGAACGGATACAAATTCTCAAAATGACTGGTCGGGCAGTTACAAATTCACAAGATCCAAACAGCAATTTACTCTTTGCGAACTCGGCCTAGAGATCTACAAGCGATTCACACCCCTGTAGCCAATAATCAGCAGCTGAAAAGGGCCTAAAAAGGTCCGAAACTCACCCGAGAGCCTCGAGCCTCCCGTCCAAACATGCCAACAAGTCCAAATACTTTACCCAAACTTATCCGAAAGCTCGAAATCATAAAAATATCAAAAACAAGAATCAAAGATCAAGATCATTCAAATAACTTTCAAACCTTCAAACTTCGTCGAACACGTCTGAATCCTACCAAATCAACTCGGAATAAAATCAAACTTTGCACACAAGTTTCAAATGACAAAATGGACCCCTTGCAAGTCCTAGAATACAAAAATCCGCACTCGATACCCACAAGGTGAGCTCACCGTCAAAGTTACGAAATTTCTAAACCTTTCAAATTGCCAACTTTCACCAATAAGACTCAAATCAACCTAGGAACCTCCAAATATAAATCCGGACATACGTCTAAGTCCAAAATCACCATACAAACCTATTGGAGTCATTAAAACATGAATCCAAGACTGTTTACACAAACATCAAACCTTGATCAACTCTTCAACTTAAAGATTTCATATATGAAGATTTCTTTTTCAAAATCAAATCGCGAACCTCTCGAACATCGAAACCAACTATTCATACAAGTCGTGATACATCATATGAAGCTACTCAAGACCTCAGACTACATAATGTAATGCTAAAGCTCAAAACGACCGGTCGGGTCGTTACAACAATGAATCAACTCCAAGCCAGGTGGAAAGGAATACTCGGCGTGCAAGAAGTCCCACTCTTGATGATTTGGATGATGAGCCTGTGGCCGACACCATAAAAATTTTGAGAGTACAACAATAGGAAATTATGAACCATATCTTAAGACAGGACCGAATAATGACTGAGCTTTAACAAGCAATATTGGCAGCTTTAACTAATTCAAATGGTGGAGTTAGAGCCCCTCCTAGTGTGCCTATAAATCAAACGGTTCTAGGAACCGATAATGTAGCTTAAAGAGGAGAGTTTAGATCGGACAACAACCAGGTAAGTGGTGCAGGCAATGGATTTGGAAATGAAAACAAAATAGATGATCCTTTTAAGGATGAACTAATGAGGTGTATGAGAGATATAAATGCTTGAATGGATCAAAATGCTAAAGAATACATGCTCGGATAGATCAGATTTGTGGCACCTCCGGCCCTAAAGGGTCTGAATTCAAAGAAGTACATATCGTTGCCTTTCAAACATAGTGCGGCTCCAGAATTGATCCCAATGAGGTTTAAGATGCCGAATATTTCAAAAAATGATGAACATCGAATCTGCAGGAGCACATTACAATGTACAACACTGCTATAAAGGGAAACAATTTGGCCCCACATGAGATCAAATTAGTTTTGCTAAAGAAATTTAAAGACACCTTACGAAAAGGGGATTTAACATGGTATTAACCTTTACCGGAACAATCAATTGATTCTTTTGAAATGCTTGCAAATTCTTTCATCAGAGCTCATGCTAGATCAAGGAAAGTTCAAGCTCAAAAAGCAAACATTTTCAGAATTGCTCAAGGAGACTCAGAGTTACTAAGAGGATTCGTGATCAGGTTCCAAAAGGAGAGAATTTTATTACCGGCAGTACCTGATGAATGGGCAGCAGAAGCATTTACTAAGGGTCTTAATCCTTTGAGCTCTAATGCCTCAAGGAAGCTAAACGAAATCTTGTTGAAATTCAAGCAACCACATGTGTCCATAAATGATATGAATCAAAAGTTAGAATTAAAGATGATCAGTTGGCTTCTATGGTATCTTTCAAGGTTCGTAATCGTGATTGGAAACTCGAAAGGTCAAAAAATGACATCGATAAGGATTGGAGGTCATCTAGGAGTCGTTTCGACCATATATGTTAAATGAAAGATCTAATTCTTGGGTAAGGTAATGAAGTGTTTACCTTGTATAAAACTCATGTGTGTAAGAAATATTCGATCGCATAGAGTGTACAAATGGGTTGATTAACAATTCACAGATGAAAAAATGGAAAAAAAGAGAGGTTATCAGTCATTGGAAAGACCTGGATTGGATAGGAGAATTAACTATGGACGAAGTAGCAGAAGTTTGCAAGATAAAGAGCCATCTAGATCACGCGATTAACCCAAGTTTTTCGATTACAATTTCAATGTTAGCTTGGCGGAGTTGGTTTCTGCCATGAGGAACATAAAAGAAGGAAGGTTCCCGAAACCAATTCGGGCGACCCTAAACAAAGAGATGCTAACTTGTGATGTGAATTTCATGGTACACATGGTCATAAGACTGGGGACTGCCGGCGCCTTGTAGCAATTTTGCTAAAAATGGGCATCGTAGGGGATTCTTGAGTGATCGTGCTAACGATAATTACGGCAAAGGCCGTGATGCAACGGAACCGGCAAAATCAACAGGGTCTCCTCAGCTCATAATATACATGATTTTCGGAGGACTTGAAGTGAATGTTGTGGCATTTTCGGCTGCAAGAAAGACAAAGAGATTAGTCACTCATGGAAATAGGATCCGCAAAGTGCCAGAGGATTGTCACAACCCAAAATCCCAACCCGGTCGTGATGGCGCCTCTCATGAAGACAAGGCTAGCCAATCCAAACAAAACTTCATTTAACCAGTTAAACAATACGAAAATAATATAAGTACGGCTTAACAACAGTAATTTGCGGAAAAATATAGTTAACCATCCCGACTACAGCCCGAACAGGGGTGTCACAAAGTCATGAGCCACTAATGAAATCCTAATAACAAAATAACTATTACAATACCTTTGGCACAATTGTTTGAAGAAAGTGGAAACAACAACAACAAAAAAATAAAAGAGATACGGGGCTGCGGACGCCAACAGCTACCTCGTAACCTCCGAATCACCGCCCTGGCAGTAATAGTCAATGCCTCGGAGCGGAACCGTTAACGCCTGAATCTGCACACATGGTGCAGGGAGTAATGTGAGTACTTCCAACTCAGTGAGTAATACACATAAATAATGACTGAAAGTAAGAAAACACATAATGCACAAGGCAATCCATAATGAAGTAATGAAGCATCAGTGAAATAGTAAACCAGTGTAAATTCAAGTAGAAACTCCTTTCAACAGGTAAAACATGTGCATCTTTCAAGTAAATAACGTGAAGTAAAAGAAAGCACTTTAAAACTGCCCCTCGGGCTCAATATCATTTAAAAACAGTAAAATCTCCCCAGCTCTGGTTACCAGTTGTCATTGTTACCAACTGTAACATCCCTGGGTTCAGTATCATTTAAAATAGTAAAATCTTTCAAACTCCGGTTACCAGTTGTCATTGTTACCAACTGTAACCTACAGTTGTCAAACTCCGGTTACCAGTTGTCATTGTTACCAACTGTAACCTACAGTTGTCATTGTTACCAACTGTATTATCTCTGGTTACCGGTTGTCATTGTTACCAATCATAACCTACAGTTGTCATTGTTACCAACTGTATTATCTACCCATCTCCGGTTATCAGTTGTCATTGTTACCAACTGTAATTATCATAATGGGTACCCTGCGCTCACTGTGGGTGGTTCAGACTCCGGGAGGGGCTTCTTATGGCCCAAGCGCTATATCATATCTCGTGGCGGCGTGCAACCCGATACCATTTACATCATATCCGTGGCGGCGTGCCACCCGATCCATTTCAAAATCATTTGAAAACATCATTTAGTTTTCAAAACTGAGTTAAAATAATGATTCAAATCATTAACAAATACCCCCGAAGGGTTTACATAACCGGCGTGAAGCCCAAATATGATTTCAGTAAACAGTGATAAATTACCCCTGAAGGGTTCACATAATCGGCACGAACCCCAAATGTGGCTAGAAGCCCAAATCATTATATTATCAAATCAGTTCCAACCAAATAGGTAGTAAAAAGAAATCATCAATCGGGACGGACCAAGTCACAATCCCCAGTAGTAAACGACCCCACGCTCATCATCGAGCGTGTGCCTTACTTCAATATAGCACTACGATGCGCAATCCGGGGTTTCAAATCCTCAGAGCATCATTTACAATCATTACTCACCTCAAACCGGCTAAATCCTTAGCCCGCGACGCCTTTTCCCTTTGAATTGGCTTCCACGTGCGTCGAATCTATTCAAATTTAGAATAATTATGTCACATTATGCTATGGGGACAAAGCCCAAGCGAAAATAATCAAAATTACTAGGAAATCCCGAAATTAGCAAAACCTGAGCCCCGGGCCTACTTCTCAAAATTCAGAAATTAGCACTTCAACGGGTTCCTTATCTTCTCACGAGTTTAACCATATAAAATTTGTCGAATTCCGACATCGGATTGGCTTTCAAATCTTAAATTTTCGTTCTTGGAAGATTTGAAAAAAATTTCTGATTTTTCTTCCATAAATTCATGGATTCATGATGTAAATGAGTATGGAATCATGATCTATGAAGGATTTATGATAAAGAACACTTACCCCGATGTTTTCCTTGAAAATTGCCTCAAAAATCGCCTCAATTCCTAGCCCCAAATATGTTAAAATGGCCAAAATGGCCAAAACCCTCGCTTATAGACCCTTTCTGCCTCAGTTTGCGACCTCCTTGTCAATTCTGCGGTCCACAGAGCTGATCCGCGGTCAATCCGCGATCGCGGATTTGACAATTCTGCAGACTTTTTTCTTGACACGAAAATAGGCATAACTTTCTCATACGATGTTCGAATTGGACGGTTCTTTTTGCTATGGCTCCGAAATTTTGATACAAATCTAATGATTCAATTAAAACTGAATTTGGAGTCCATTTGCATAATATTATACCTCTTATTCTTGAAGATACGACATCGACACATTCTTGAAATGCCAAAGTTAAACTCCATCAACCATCCAAAATCCATTCGAGACCCTGGGGACTTCAACCAAACACTCCAACATGTCCCATAACATTATTCAAACTTGTTCCAACCTTCGGAACGTTCAAATCAACATCATAACATCAAATTCGCATCGGATTCAAGCCTAAGGATCTCAAAATCTTCTAAATTGCTCTTTTGATCTAAACCCAAACAAACCACGTCCGAATGACTTGAAATTTTGCACACAAGTCATAAATCACATATCGAAGCTACAGCAACTTTCGGAATTCCATTCCGACCCTCGGATCAAAATCTCGCCTATCAACCGGAAATCACATATGAGGGAATGATGAAATCAATGTTATTTGAAGTTGTTGACGGAGATATGGGGTACAATGTGATCCTCGGTAGGCCATGAATTCATGGTATGAAAGTTGTTCCATCAACTTACCACCAGTTGGTAAAATTCCCAATACCGGATGGAGTCAAGCAGAGTAGAGGTGACCAGCCCACTGCTAAGGAAATGATTGCGCGGTTACTTTATCTAATAGCAGGGGAGTTGGGATTAATAAATGGAAATTACAGATTCCAAAGCCAATATGTAAATCCGGACATATTAAATAAATAGCAATTACAGATTCAATATCACAACAAGGAATTGAAGTAAATCCGAACAATATTAAGGCCATAGAAGATAATCCTGATCATATGAATAGCATAATGGAAGTGCAAAGCTGACCGGAAGATTGACAACCCTTAGTAGGTTTATATCTAGATCCTCATAAAAGTGTCACCGGTTTTTTTCATTATTGAAAAAGAAGAATGACTTTGCATGGACATCGAAATACTAACAAGCATTGCAGGATTTGAAGAAATACTTGTTCAATCAACCTTGGATGTCCAAACAAATGATGGAGAGCAATTGTTAGTATATTTGGTGGTGTCAAAAGTGGCGATAAGTGCAGTTTTGGTTGGAAAGAAGAAGGTACGCAATACCCTACTTAATACATTAGTAAAATGTTGTCAGGTGCGGAAACTCAATAATCGCACCTAGAAAAGTTGGTTCTGGCTCTCGTAGCTACCTCTCGAAAGCTTAGACCATACTTTTAATGTCACCCAATAGCCATTTTGATGACTTTTTCCCTACTGAACGTCCTTCATAAGCCTAAGTGATAATGTCAATTGGCTAAATGGACAGTCGAAGTTAAGGAGTTTGATATTGAATATAAACCACGGACTACAATCAAGTCATAAGTTTTGGCTGACTTCGTGGCTGACTTGATCTGGGAATGATGCCTCGAGCTGCAAAAGAAGCAGTTTTGGTGTCAGGGACTATTTTCGGAGTTTGGACCTTGTTTATCGATGGTGCATCCGATATGAAAGGCTTCGGTTTGGGGATAGTATTAAATACTCCTTCTGGAAAAATCCTAAGGCAGGCCATAAGAACTATTCCTTTAACTAACAATGAATTCGAGTATGAGGCTATGATTGCAGAACTTGAATTAGCCCGGGGACTAGGTTCCGAGGTGATTGAAGTGAAGTGTGATTCCCTGTTGGTGGTCAATCAAATATATGGAATTTTTCACACTAAAGAAGAGCGTGTGCAATAGTACTTAAACAAATTCCAAGGTTTGTCTTGTTGATGGATAGCTATATCGGAGATCTTTTAAGAGTCTGTTAGCTCAATGCTTACGTCCCCCAGAAGCTGATTATCTGATGAGGAAAGTTCATGAAGGAGTTTGCAGCAATCATTCCAGAGAAAATTTATTGGTGCTGAAGTTAATGAGAGTTGGTTACTATTGGTCCCAAATGGAGCAAGATACTAAATCATTTATTCAGAAGTGTGTTAAATGCCAGCATTACACTCAGTTAGTACACCAGTCGACTGAACTTTTGCATTCAGTTGTGTCACCGGCCATCTATGAAATTGGGGATAGATATAGTTGGACCTTTTTCCAGAAGGGTTGGCATCGTTGTGCATCACTTTCTCGAGGTATGTGCCGCGAACGCGGAGTGTTTTCTATGGGCAGTGAAGTTTGTGCTTCGCGATCACGAAGATGGTCCCGCGATCGCGAAGGGTTTACTTGGAGCAATGTTACACCTACTCTATTTCGGTCTTTGAGTTATTTTTATCACGTTTTGAGATAGGGAACTTGGATTTGGGTGATTCTTGAGGCTATTTTCACGATTTGGATTGGGATAAGTATTTATGACTCGGACTTGATTATATTACATGATTCCATTTTTGACTTTGGCATTTGATTGGTGAATCTAACAGAGAAATCGAGGATTGTTGTCTAAACTTTTCTAAAGTGAATACTTGAGTTTTGAACATCAATTCGGAGTCACAATTAGATCAAAATTAGTATGGTTAGACTCTTACTCGAATGGGTTGCCGAAATTTGTGAGTTTTATCGGGTTTCGAGGTGCGGGCCCAGCTTGACTTTTTGGTTGATTTTGAGTATTTGATTAGAGATTCAACCTTTACCATTTGGGTTTGTTTCCTATGGTATTATTTGATGTTTTTGAGTTGCTTTTGGCTTGTTTCGAGCTGTTTGGAGGTCGATTCGCACAGGATGGCGTTTTTAGAGTATTGTTTTGGTTTGCTTGAGGCTGGATTTGAGGGTAATTATACTTGAGAAATATGATATTTAAGATGTGATCGGGTGATGCATGAGCTAGGCGACGGGCGTGTGTGCATGCACTGATGACATCCAAACCCACTCCTCAAAGAGTAAGTGGACACGGT
Organism: Nicotiana obtusifolia; assembly: GCA_002018475.1. Lineage (NCBI taxonomy): Eukaryota > Viridiplantae > Streptophyta > Magnoliopsida > Solanales > Solanaceae > Nicotiana > Nicotiana obtusifolia. Next base: position 43,886 of record MCJB01041753.1, read on the forward strand.
CGCATGCAATATAATTTACCCAACTATGAGGCGGGGTTGAATCCCACAGAGAATAATATGTAGGCGATTAGGGACGTAAGAGAATTATCCCTAATTATGCTAAGCCAAACACTAATAAAGGTTTTGAGAAAATATTTATGTCTAAATATAAAAATATAAACTAACCTAGAAAGAAAATAAAATGATCAATGACTACAAGCACGGATACACGGAGAATTACACTCAAGTAACGATCCAATATATTTCATGATTTTACAAATATGAGCGAGTTCATGTTAATTAGCCTAAGATGATCATTCTATATTAGCTTCTTCCGAAAACTAATAAGACTTCCTAATTGAATTATCCCTAAAACAATGAAGAGATTAAGTGTATCCGAATATACTACAATTGTTCAATCTTTCCCTAGGTAGAATCTATAAAGTGAGGGTTAACGCCTTAAGTTCTTGTTAATTAATCTTTTCCAACCCCAAATTACCTCTTCCAAGATTAATTCGAAGTTAATAGGCGAGTCCTAGGGTTAACTAATCCCTTTGGAAACATTAAACAACGAGAATAATTAAAGAAATAATTAACTCACTTCAATATTAATTAAACTCATTTAATACATAAGCACAACAAGATATCTAATCCAAACTTTAAATATGAATATTTCCATAAACAAGATTCAAATATTGAAATAAATACTACACACTTAGATATTCAATACAAATCAAGAAATTGAAAAAATGAGTAAAAATGGATAAGAAAATCTCATCCAAAATCTTCATATCTTCAACTCCCAAGTGTGTGTGCAAGAAACCTAGCTCTAAGCTTGTGTTTTTGTCCAAAGACTGCCAAAGAAATTAGCTGGGTCGAGTATTAAATGATGCGGAACCAAAAAATATGAATTTCCAAATCCGCGCAATTTTTTTGCCAAGTCCTTCTTCGCGTTCGCAGTCAAGGCTTAGCGTTTGCAAAGAAGAGAATTTCGAAGCATCACGTTCGCGAAGGTTTGTTGACCAGTTGACTTTTGCACTCGTGGTCCTCCTTCGCGTTCGCGAAGGATAATTCACTGGGCAAAAATTTTATCTTCATTTGAGCTCCATTTTGACTTCTTTTTACTTGGTTTCACTTATAAATCACATAAACATGTATAATAGAAGTAAACTACAATAAATGCACTATTTTATCAATTAAATATAACAAAAGTTTAAGATTAAAGAAGAGATAAGTGGGTAAAATACCAACTTATCATACATCGGGGTATTCATGATCCGAGAAGTTCTTAGGCTATAATATGCCTTGTTTTGCTATCATGCTTCTTTGGTATCATGTTTTTTCTCTTTGTATGACTATGTGAGTTATTGTTCATGCTAGAAATCATGTCTAGGCTATCTACTTAATTGTTTGAGACACAATAGGGTTATTTTTGCCATGTTGAGCTATTTTCCTTAGCCGTAGTCATAATGTTCAATCATGATAGTTATATCTGCATGTTATATCTCTGTCTCTGTACACTTTTGATACGCTGTCTCACATGTCATTGGTGTCCTTGTATGTGACACAAGTTTGAGCTGAATTTGTGGCACATTGTGCTATTCCGTGTTGTATAATTGGATTATGTTTATGTGAGATGTTGGCATATGGAGACTTGAGCGGATTGATGAATGATGTCGGCCATAGAGCCGTGGCGATTAATAGTGAGGTAATGCTTGCGTCGAGGCCCCGCATTGGGCTGAGTGTTAAAGATATTGAGGTATGCCAGGCCCCACGTTGGGCTAAGTGGTATTGTTTAGGGGCGACGCTTGCACGCCCATGCTGGGCAAGGATCTGCTCCTCCGGAGTCCAGTATTCACAGTGAGTGCAGGCACAGAGATATATATGTGCTTCAGTGAGAGGAATTTGTGCCAGGCACTTGTACAGCAGAGTGTGATTGTGTGTATGTTGATAGTGAGGGGCATTTGTGCCAGGCACCGTGAGCGTGCTGAGTGTGAGTATACTTTGTGGCTTCGCTTTGATGCTACTAACTCGACATTTATATTTGACATGTAGGCATAGAGATGTATTTTTCTCATGCTAGATGGTAACACGGTGTTATTGACTTGACATGTATATGTAACACATAGGCATAGAGATGTATTTTCCTCGTGCTAGATGGTAAATGAAATGTCTTATCTATTGTGGAAGTTTGGAAAATTACAGTTCCTTATTAAATTCACGCTATAATGATTTTGGAGAAAGATTTGGCTTTTGACTATATACTTGGGAAAGCATGCCTAATTTTTCGTATTGTGAACGAGCCGAACATGATATCTCTTAAATTGTTTTATTCTACTGTCATCATCATATCATGTGTTGTTATTGATCATTGCTGTTCTACGCTGACCTCTTCCGAGCTCGTCATTACTTTCAGCCTAAGGTTAGGTTTGTTACTTATTGAGTACATGGGATCGGTTGTACTCATACTACACTTCTGCACCTTGCGTGCAGATCTTTGGAGTTGATGTTGTTATGTATGGCGGGAGCTAGCATTGAGGATGTACCTGCTTTTTCAAGTTTTAGATTCGTATTATGTTTACGTATTTCCAAACAGATTTGGTATTTATTTTCATACAAGCTTTGTAAATTTAAATCTTAGTGGCTCATGACTTGTATTACCAATCCTTGGGTTATTGCATAGAAATCCAGTTATTTCACCTGTTGAATTATTATTGTTTTCATTAAGTTAGGTTGACTATTGCTTGGCTTACCTAGCGGGTTGGGTTAGATGTCATCATGACTAAGTGAATTTTAGGTCGTGACAAAAAAGAGAATGTCTAATCTACTTTCGGGTCACATCAAGTTGAGTCATTGGAAAGTAGGGGTACTATCTGTATTGGGCAAATTTAGGGTTTACCGGTAGACGTCTCTCGAGCACACACGTGACAGTGATGACAAAGTGAAGATGAATCAACATCTGACTAATATCAAATACAGACAAATGACCGAAATTATGCAAATTCTGGGGATATTAGAGAAATAAATTTGAAAGCAAGGTACCAGTTGGAAAAACCAACATTAAAGGGAAAGCCATTACAGAAAATCTCAACATCACTCCCAATGTTATGTCATCATCAATATGGGCTTTTATTCGTCTTTAAAAGGGCGTGATTTAAGGATCTTGTCTCTTCAAATTTAACTATAAATGACACCATTTATGCTCATTGTAGAAATACGAAAAACAAGAATTAACAAGCTATACTCTCTCTTTCTCTCATTTCTATAGTTTTATCGTGATTCCGATGAAATCTATCTGAAATACAAGCTTGTTCTTCCTTAAAATATCTTTATTCTGTTTTCTTTATTCTTTGTAATTTTACTAATCTGTCTATAAATCACGTATACAAATTCAATTGTATCTTTTTACGGGTAAACAACTAACAAATGCATGTGGACTTCGTTCTTTATCTACTAACAGTTCGCATGATTGTCTTACAAAAACATTCACCAATGTATCACTAAAAAGAGGAAAGAGAAAAAAGTAAAGAACCAGCAAAATTTATTTTCTATGATTTTAACTGTAGCTTGCCACTTCCGTTAGTCGGTCTTGTTGTTTCATGAACTTTCCCGGAGATGGCAGATAGAGAATAATTATCCACAAAATGAAATAAAATGCTTTGGTCAACTTTCCCGGAGATGGCGGATAGAGAATCATTATCCACAAAATGAAATAAAATGCTTAGAACAAGCAAGCGCTAGAGGGGCCTAAGCAGTTGCGACCATAGGAACTGATTTTTGTGCTGATCGATAACATGCCCTCTTTGCTGCCCGAACAATGTCTTCAACCTGCATCATCAACTTCAAATACTCAGAAGGAAATGGAAAAAGTATCATCAACTTGGACATGCAATTCAACCAATAATCAATGGGAAGAAATATTCCCCATGAGCTTCTGGGATATCCGATGTCTATCTCCAATAACACATTTTATACCTTCTTTATCTTTCAAGAACCTTAATATGTGCATGTATGATTATGACCCTTTTTCTGGAATTGATAAAATAGACTTCGAGAAGTTGCATATACTCCAACAGATTCAATAATTTGTTCTGAATTCCTCTTTGTTTTCTTCTTTTCTTCGACTAGTACACTACACCTATTCCGTATGACAATAGCAGCCTTATTTACCCTGAGCTTGGTCTCCTGGAGTACGTCGAAAATAATTGTCCTCTGATATATGCAAGAATGCCATTTGTCGCTAACTGATTCAGAGGTATATCAGTACACAACTGATTTGCTTGTCAGAATGCATCAGACACTGAACCTTCTACATCATTGATTGATGTGATCATATACAAAGACCAGAAAGAATGCCCAATCATGTTGGGTCATTTCTTTTTCTTTCCCCAGTTAATGGCCATATTTTCCATTTTATCAAAATAGTCATAATAGAACCAAATTTAAGACAACACACAAAAACTGGCCAAGCCCTAACAAAATACACCTACTTCCAATATAAGAAAAAGAAGATCTTCAACTACAAACCTGTGGAACAGACATCCTTTCGAGATTTGCTGCATATGGCATAGGAACATCAGCCCCTGAAATCCTCTCAACTGGTGCATCAAGATACTCAAAGCTTTCTTCAACCACAGATGCACTAATGCAAGACCAAAATGCAATCAAGTAAGTTTCTTCAACAAAGCAGCATAAAATGGAACAAAAGCTCTTTTAGCTACTCCGTTTCAATTTATATGATGCAGTTTGACTCGGCAGGAGTTTAAGAAAAAAAATAACTTTTAAAACTTATGATCTAAAAGCTTAAAGCGTAAAAGCTTTGCGGGGCCATAACATTTGTGTAGCTATAAAAGCTTCTCACAAGGACTAAAATGAATAAAGTGGAAAGTCTAAAGTTAAATTGTTTCCAGTATAGAAATGTGTCATTCTTCTTTAAACGGATTAAAAAGGAAAGTATGTTATATAAATTGAAAGTTGAAATGGAGGGAGTATCTTCTTTTTTTTTTCGTTTTTTTGTGGGGAGGGGGAGAGGGAAGTATCTGAAATAGATACAGAAAGAGGATAGGGAACTAAGGTTGTTATAAAGAAGGCAACCAGATCTCTGCGCCAACACCATGTTGTGGAAAACCTTCTTCCACAGTTATAAGCCTGTTGGTTTTCCTGACAGATGCATTTAAAGTGGATCTATCAAGCGGTCGGATTGAGCGCAGATTTACAATCTATACATGAAAAAAAAAGGAATTAAGGGAAACTAGTAAAATGAAATAGATACCTTGTAAGCATAAACTAAAGATTTAAACCAAAACCAAAATCCGAACACGTTACCTCAGCACTAATTCCTTCCTTCGCAAGAATTTCAGCAGCCTATAAAATTTAGATTTAATACATAAGGAAATTGGTGATAACATTAAAAACAGTGTCATCCATTTATTTTAATGCAACATCACCAAATCAAGCAAAGTTTTTTTATGAAATTCTCCTTGCTGAAAAAGCAGATCATAAGCAAAGGCGGATTCAAAATTTGAAGTTTATGGGCTCTAGCGACCCCGAGCTTGCCATCGAACCCATGGCCCATTTATGTTATTGGGTTCGCAGTTTATTATATGTACATATTTAATGGATTTCTCGACATAAATAAGATCTAGCCAAAGCTACTGGGTTCTGCAAACCTGTACCATAAACTGTGCATCTGCCACTGAACATAAGTTGTTGGAGAGGATTAGCCAAATGTTAAAAGGCATGTATGCCAAGAATCTAAAGCTTCAGAGCTCAGAAATACAGATAAACACTTCATCACACAACCTAACAAAGAGCAAACTAGCTGCTGAAAACCCATGAGCTTTCTGATAGTTGAGAATTGCTATGGTCACAGTTACATATCCCCACATACAAAAGAGAGACACCAGTCACAGTCCAAAGCTGTCACATAATTCAAGTCTTCGATAACAGTCCCCATAATTATCTAGCAGCATTAAAAATTAACATGAACTAGGATTGCTTCCCCATATGCTCATGCAGTTCATTAGTTGTTACCAACTTGTTAAACATATATTCAGATGCATATACACTGGCTATCTTTATTCACATATAATTCAATAGGAATCAATTATCAGCGTAACATTAAAATATTTTCAAAAAGGCCGATGCTGGAATTCCTTCAGAAATGCTCCAAATAATGCCAGGTAGAAAGGCCAGACAAACCTTAAGAGCAGAGCCGACCATCTTTGAGAAAGCAGTAATTGTCACATCTTTTCCTTCAAGTTCTATCTGCCAATGGTTGTAATATAAGGAACAATACCACATATCGATGATACAAAGAAACATATGATACACATGGTAGAACTTGCCTTGGCTTTTCCAATGGGAAGACAGAAACTAGAATCAAGAGCTTCAGATGAAACGGGGAAAGACTCACCATATCTGCATCATGCAAATCACACAACGATGATACATTATGATAACTAAACACCAGATTTCGAATAAGTAAATCAGTAAAGTAACTCACAGCAACTCATTTTCCAGAAAAACAACAGGATCTGGATCCCTGATAGCAGCTTTGAGCAGGCCACGAGCATCTTCAGCAGAGTATGGAGCAATCACCTTCAATCCTGGACATGCACCAAACCATGCTGCATAGCACTGCATAAGTAATAAATGAAAGGAATATTGAATATACGGCAATAATCAGTGTTATCAACAGTGAAAAGCGCAAAGAAGCTCTAAGGTCCGCTGGGTGTTTAAGCGTAAAGCTTAAATAAAGCCTTCGTTTTAACGAAGAAAGGCCCAAATGGAGAAAACATATATGTATGTGTAATCCAAGACTAATAATTATAACCATGAATAACTATATGGACAAAGAAATTGAAAAAGAATTATGATAAAGTGAAATATCAATTGTTTAGTGTCGCCTCATTAGGATTACACTCATCGGCAAGGAAAAGTATGCCTTAGAACCTTGATGATGACAGCTAAGTGAGACGAAGCACTCAACATGTTTTGCGCCTCATTTCAGGGCTTAAGCGCAGCCTTTGACAATACTGGCTGTTAGATAGTTATGTGCAAATAATCCTAGTCCCATATGTAGTAAGAGTAGAATATGTTTTAGTCTCATATACAGTAGGAGTAGAATATATCCTAGTCTCATATGTAGTAGAAGTAGGATATGTATCATACATAGGGCTCGTTGTATCATTCTTAAAAAATAAATTTTTCTCTCGTGCATTCTCACATAGTAGCAAAACTTTAATGAGAAGTTATCGTTGTGATTCATTCCAGCGACATCCGAGAAGAAAGATCCCATCGCCGTGCAATTTTCCGGCAACTTCGTCTTGTCACCCAGAAATCCCAGTTCCATCGGAACAAAAAAGCCAGTCACTGTGCGTCTTTTCGGTTGACGACTCAAGATTGTTTTGCGTTATCTCCTCATCGGTAAGTGTTGTACGAAAACCAACACTACCATCTAATTCGGAAAAGTGAGGCGACCAAACACCAGTTAATCACTCCGGAAAAAAGTCCCTAACGCGCTGCCAGAACAAGGGTTCCGACTCAGGCGCCGGTGCGTGAGCACTTTCCATCTAGAATTTTCAAAAATTTCTTTAGGACAGTTATTTCGTGGGGTGATTCAGAGTCCACCAGTACAATTTCCTACAAATTTCGAGAACTTTGGAATTTTCCGGCGAGCTACAGTAACTTCTTCGGCGTGTATGAACCATTCCTGCCACTTTTTTGACAAAACTTCTTCAAGACAACCTACTCATCTAATGATTCCGAGCCTACCTATATAAATTACATTAAATTTTGACAACTTTTATTTCTCCAGCACCAACAGTGCACTTTTTCCGGCATAAACAATGGTTTTCCGGCATGAACAGTAATTTTCGGAAAAGTTTATGTTTTCTGATGGTGTTTTAGAACCTATTTTGTAGTTTAGAGTTCGACTTAGTCTCACTATTTTCATATTTCTCCGTTGACTTTTCGGCCAACTTTTATTTAGCAGCAATCACCTGGTTTTGTTGCTCATGGGGAGTCTAGTGGCCTTGTATGTCGCTTGCGCCGGTCACTTTATGGTCTAAAGCAGTCTCCTCAAGTCTGGTTTACTAAGTTCAACACAATTATCCAGGAGTTTGGCATGACTCGTAGTGAAGTCGAATGATAAGCGTGCAGATATTTTTACCAAACCCCTCACTGCTTCTCGTATTAATTACATATATAACAAGCTCGGTACATACGATTTGTATGCACTGACTTGAAGGGGAGTGTTAGATAGTTAACTCCATTTTCTTAGGTGTTTCATTTAAAGGAAGAAGGTAATCTCTGCCAAAGATTGGATCACTCTTTGCTTTGTATCATATAGATGATTTAATAACGAACTTTAAATCAAAATTAATAATATTATTCATGACCAACATTTAGTTAGTACACTTGAAATTAGCTTTTTGTTTTGTAATAATATCCACATGTTTCTTCAATGATAATGATGTATTTTAATTTATTTACATAATCGACATCAATTTTATAGTCAAAGTTAAAAAGAGTACAACTTCTTGTGTCCTTTAATTATTATGATAAACACTTGAAATATGGGTTATCCTATATGGAGTAGGCGTGTGCCCCGAGATTAGTAATATAGATAATAACTTAGCTTGTTCAATAACTCTTTCCTTTGAAATTTAGATGCAGAGCCACGTTAATACATATTATTAGAATATGCTATCCCAAAAATGTACGGGACATTTTCTTATTTTAAACTTCTTTATCTGACTAAATCAAAAAATTATGAAAAAAGAAGAAAAAGAAAAGATCTGTCATCAAAGAATTACACCCAGTTAATAGCTAGACTTTAGCTTATGACAAAAATGAAAAAACAAAAAAGAAAAAACATAAGAGAAGAAAAAGAAAAAAAAACAAGAAAGAAACAAAAGCTTGACTTTTGCATTTTAATCTGCAAGCCCAATAGCAAAGGTGCCCAAGATGGCAAATCTATAAAGGATCAATTCCAAAAAGTCAACCAAGTATGTGCCAACTGGATCATCAATGGGTGAAATCCATTTTCAACATGCGGGTTATCTATTTTTTGAAGCGGATAATATGGGTTGACCCATATTTGACCTCCTTTTAGTGGATCAGGTATCCAACCCATTTTTGAGCGGATAATATGGGCGGATACTTATAAATTTTATCCATTTTGCCACATTTAATAATGACCAATATACATTGATATTCGGTGGCATTAAAGGCATACACCAATGAAGCCACAAGACAGATAAAAGCAAACAACTGTAATTTGGTCGTTACTCATTAGTCCTAACACTTGTAATTCTCTCACTTAATGTTAGTCTCTTTAAGCATGTGAGAAACCAAGGGAGAAAAATATATATTATTGATGTTTAACTATAATACAAGGTCCTCAATTTATAACCATACACAATACATACACTAATCCTATTCCATGGGGACTATACTTATTCACACAACTACCTACTATCTAACACTTCCCCTCAAGCCGGCGCATATAAATCATATGTACCAAGCTTGTTACATATGTAACTAATACGAGGATTAGTGAAGTACTTGGTGAAATATCTGCAAGCTAATCATTTGACTTCATAAACTTTGTAGCAATATCTCCTGTGAGTATCTTTTTCTGACAAAGTGACAATCAATCTCAATGTGTGTAGTTATATCATGGAACACTGGATTTGATGTAATATGAAGAGCAGCTTGATTATCGCACACAAGTTCCATCTGGCTAATTTCACCGAATTTCAACTCTTTGAGCAATTGTTTGATCCAAACTAGCTCACATATTGCCATAACCATTGCTCAATATTCTACTTCTACACTAGATCAAGCAACCACATTCTGTTTCTTGCTCTTAGAGACACCAAATTACCTCCTACTAAAATACAATACCCAGATATAGAACGTCTAAAGATAATCCTGCCTAATCAGCATTTGAGTATCCAATGATCTGCTCATGGCCTCGATCCTCAAACAATAACCCTTTACTTGGAGCTGATTTTATATATCGAAGAATACGGACAACTGCATCCCACTGACTATCACAGGGAAAATCCACAAACTGACTCACACCAGTCACAGGAAAGGAAATATCAAGTCTAGTTACTGTGAGGTAATTTAATTTACCAACGAGCTGCCTATGCAGGTTCGCTAACCGACTCCCCCTGTCCTGGCAGAAGTTTAGAATTCAAATCCATAGGAGTGTTAACCAGTCTACAGCCTGTCATCATGTCTCCTCAAGAATGTCTAAGGCATACTTCCATTGTGAGTTCACAATACCTAAGCTAGACTGAGAGGCCTCAATACCTAGAAAATATTTTAATCTGCCCAGATCCTTACTGTGAAAGTGCTGAAAGAGATATTGATTCACTTAGTAATACCATATTGATCATTGCCGGTAATAACTATCGCCAACATAAACCACCAGATAAAAACAGAAATTTGAAGCAAAATGCCGATAAAGCACAAAGTGATCAGCTTCACTATAAGTCATGCCAAACTCTTGAATAACAGTCTTGAACTTTCTAAATCAGGCTCGAGGAGACTGCTTTAGACCATGAAGTGACTGGCGCAAGTGATATACAAGCTACTACACTCTCCTGAGAAACAGTACCAGGTGGTTGCCCCATATAAACTTCATCCTCAAGGTCACTATGAAGAAAAGTATTCTCAATGTCCAACTGATAGAGACGCCAATGGCGAACAGCAGCCACGGATAGATAAAGGCAGACTGATGTTATTTTAGACAAGGGACAGAAAGTATCATCGTAATCGAGCCCAAATATCTAAGTATACCCTTTGAAAACAAGACAGGCCTTAAGTTGATCAACCTGATCATCCGGAGCAACTTTGACGGCATAAACCCAATGACAACCAACAGTAGATTTACCTGGAGGAAAAGGAACAAGCTCCCAAGTACCACTCGTATGTAAAGCAGACATCTCGTCAATCATAGCTTGTCGCCATCCAGGATGAGACAATGCTTCACCTGTAGACTTAGGGATGGAAACAGAGGACAAAAAAGATTCAAAAACATAACGGGGTGATGACAGATTATGATAACTTAAACCAACATAATGTGGATTTGGATTAAGTATGGACCATATAACTTTCCGAAGTGTAACCGGTGGACTAGAAGGAGACAAGTTAGGAACAAGGTCAGGTGCAGGACGTGAATTGGCTAGGCCTGATGCTGGACGCGGACGGCGACGATAAGTCCAGAGTGGTGTTCTTGTGGCTGGGATCTGGAGGATCTGTAGCTGGACATGTTGTGGAGGGATTGAGTGAGTTAAGGTAGTAAAGGCCTTGTGATTAATGCCATGTGCCAATCGTCTGGTCCCATACTGTGATCCTGCATAATAAAAGAGTCATCAATAAAATATATACCACAATGGAGAGCACGTGTCAATCGACAAACAGATGCAAGATTAAAAGGACAGTCAGGGACATAAAGGACAAAATCTAATGTGACAGAGGATAAGGGATTAGCTTGTCCAACTTCTTTTGCTTTTGTTTGGACTCCATTGGCTAGAGTAGCATTGGGAAGAGACTATAAATAAACAATACTTGACAAAGTGAACCATTAACAAAAATATCATTAGAGGAGTCTGAGTCCATGACCACGGTCCAAGAGTAGTAGACTGGGAAACACAAGCAAAGGAATTACCAGCAACAGAAGTATCAGTTTGAGCAACAAAGGCTACTTGTAGAGGTTTTTGCTTACTTGCTCAATACTGAAAGAACTCATTATATTCCCATTCAAATAAAGAAAACCCCTGGTTACCTACAGTCTCAGTTTGAGCAACATGAGCATTTTTTGGTGGTCAACCATGCAAAGAGTAACACACTTCACGTATGCGTCCAAGCTTATTATGATAAGAACAGGTCGAGACCTTCCAAAACGACCTCCTCCTCGTCTATTCTCCATAGTCTAAGATGCCTAATTTTTCACTATCTGTTATGAGAGAATAGAGGGTCAACTATCTGTGATGAGATCACTATGTGACTGGGCACTACAACAAAGCGAAGTAATCGGGAGAATAATTCATCAACTGTAGGGATTGTCAGACTAATCAAAATCTGATCGCGTACTGAATCAAGGTCATTAGGAAATCGAGCGAGCGCAAGAACTAAAAACATATTTTGTCATTGCTCTTGTTGCATTTCAATACTAGCAGAAACTGCATCAACTTCTCAAATTCCTCCATGGCTGCTTGTACTTGTCCCAAGTAGACATATCCAATTCATGTTTCTTCAAATTTGTCATCAGCGATATCATATCATAGAAACGAGATATGTCATTTGTGTACAAAATGCGAGCCTTTTCCCAAACTAAACGACATGTCTAGAATGGACGAAACAAAGACATCAACTTGAAATCAATGGATTGCCACAAGACACTACATAATTGAGCATCGATTTTTTTCCAAAGTGCTTTGGCTTTTTCAACTCTCTGACTAGCCTTTTTAGCTCAATGATCTGGAACACCTTGACCTTTACACCTCAACTTGAAAGATGAAGCCCAAGCTAAATAATTTGAACTCCCAGATAGGGGTTCAAAAGTAATCATAAAGGCTGAATTTCCAACTCCACTATTTATGGAACCAAAAGCATCTAAATTGAAAGACATTATTGGATTGAAGTGAATTCTAGTTGACCAAATCCGTAATCAACTTCAAGAAGTCAGGAGAATAGCTTCAAAAGATCCCAACAGAACTAGGAAATTCCAGAAAGCACTGCTCAAAGTGGACAGAATAATGTTCACGTCGTAAAAGTTACGGCAGCTTGCCAAAAAATTCCAAAGTTGACGGCATTTGTAAGAAATAGTATAGTTGGACTCGGAATCACTGTGCAAGTAAGCTGTCCTGAAGGAGTTTTGTCAGAATTTGGTCGGAAGAGGGCTCACGCGCACGGCGCGTGTACAAATCTCGCTGGAAAATTTCCTATCCGTCCGGCGTGAGGGCGCATGGGAGGATTTTTCCAGTGGGGTTTGATAGGGTTAGGTCGCAGGACTAAGGCGGACCTTGTGGTGATGTTGATTTGTGCACAACACTGATAAATAGTGACTTTGATGCAAACAGCCACCACAAAATTGCACGGTGAACTTTTTCTTCCCGTAATCGCTGGTAGATTGCACAGCAAGTATTTTCTCACTATAGCTTCGATACCATGTCAGAAATCACGGGAGAAAAATATATTATTGATGTTTAACTATAATACAAGGACCCCATAACAATACACAATACATACACTAATCCTATTCCATGTGGGACTATACTTATTTACACAACTATTAACTATCTAACAAAGCATATCTACTCTCCTACCTTACGTTTTGCATATTTACTTGATCCAGTATATGTTTTCAGCTTTTAAAACTCAAATACCCAATATGAATTCCATAGCGCTTTAACAAAGAGTTACTTACACTAGAGACCTACCTCCACGAACAACCTTAGACTGGTATAATGATAGTAGCTGCTACCCATACCGCCAATGGTCACTTACCCAGACTTATATATGTATATATGCTTAGAGCTCACCTCTTCACCCATACGACTCCCGATAGTAGAAGAGAAGCCTCAAAAACTGTAGGGTGAAAAGTGGAAGGAAGAGCTTAGGGAACGTCACGAGAGAGGAAGATAGAAAGGTAAACTATGACACCGGGAATTACGCTTTTTATCCCTGTTCCAACATTCCCCACACTCTCATCTCTTACCAATCTGTCTTTAACTAACCCTCTCTACTTCACTCATACTAATTGCTGTGAGAGTACAAAAAGAGAAATCTGGGACCTTCTTGGAAAAACAAACATAGCACTCTGGAAGGAGAAAATTCTATTATCATATCAGCCAGATGTTATTTTTCCAACTAACTTTCTAGCATCCTCATTCACAAGCTAGTGCTTGCCAACCTGATAAGTCCCTAAAACCAAGCAGACAATTAGCAGATGGTGCTTCAAATGATGGTTCAAGTGTGTTCTCTGTAATTGATTAACTGAAGGCAACGCTTAAAACACAATCTTAACGAATCTTAGATGAAAAGTTCCCTTTATTTCTGCCTATTGCCGCATACAAAGAAAAAAAAAGATCAATCTGGAAACCAATGAGCTTATAGAGCATACTTTTACCACCAAGATAAGATAAACACGGAGGATCAAATGTAATACTTCCTCCGTTTCAATTTTAAATGACTTACTTTCCTTATTAGTCCGTTCCAAAAAGAATTATACGTATTTAGAAACAATTTAACTTTAAATTTTTCATTTTACCTACTTTACCCTTAATGAGAAACTTTTATAGCCACACAAATATTATGGCCCCACAAAGCTTTTGCCCCTTCAGCTTTTAGGACCACATGTTTTAAAAGTCTTTCTTTTTTTTCTTAGACTTTGTGTCAAGTCAAACTACATCATCTAAATTGAAATGGAGGGAGTAACTTATAACAGTGTAACAACATGATGCTTAAGCTTACTTCACTTAATTTTAATGAACTCTGACAACAGCACCAACAAAACAGAGTGCATGCCCCATTCAGTTCATGACATACCTGAGAATGCTGGGCACCAACTCCAGCTGCAGCACCATTAGGACCTCTGAAAACAATTGGCACTGAAATCTGACCAGCAGACATGTAATTGGATTTTGCGGCAGAATTAATAATATGGTCGATTGCCTGCAAATAAGCACCAGCAAAGTTATATGCTTGTACTCAAGGACAAGTGCTATAAATAACCCCAAAAGTCATGATAATATTACAAATCCTATTTAAAAACTGATTTTCCACTTGCAGTGACTTAACCAAAATCCATGCCAACATTTGCAGATAGAAATGCCGTTGTCATATGCTATTCTAGAAACTCTACAGACACATGTTTGTACAAAGAGAGGGAATAAATTGCAGCATGTCAATTTGGTTAGATAAGAAAATACAAAAAAAAAAAAACTCAATGCTCGCAAAACAGCAGTAATAAGAAAACATTTATACTTATTTGTAAATAAATTAGAGCTACTGAAAAAACCATAAGGCCATTTAAGTATTTAATAGCATAGCCCATTTACCAACACAGCCACTCAAGAATTAGTTGTAGTGTCACACATTATAAAGCTGGAGATGACGAAAAGAGATGTCTTTGTGGATTTTGACGAGTTGTTATCAACCTCAAATCTAAAAAGTGCCCTGCTTTAACTTTCTAGCTTAAGTGCTTAAAATTTGTGCCTCCTTACAGTGCAGCTGCTTGTTGCTTGCATTTCAGTGGCTGAAAGCAATAGATGGCATCCATCCCCTGAGAGAACACGAGTCCACAGAAAAGAAAACAATAGCAGTTTGTTTTTTTATAGTGTAGGTGGTCTGACGAATTCAGAACTGAAATACCAAGCAGAATCTTTTGTCCTCAACGATTAAAACTTAAGTTTCCTCCCCCTTTGTCATTTTGTTGCTTTTATTTTTTAAATCATTTTTTTGTAAGAGCATTTCGTTGCTTGTATTAGCTACACATTTCATTCAATCAGCAAAAATACAGAACAAAGAAAAGAACAACTTACACCACATCATACTAGAAAATAACTCCACACTAATCTTGATTCATGAACCAATCCTATTTGCAAGTTCTGTTTATCCTAAATCTTACTTAAAAACACCCACAGATGCACCCACTCTCCACCACCACCACCACCCCCC
>MCJB01041764.1:9852-59239 GCA_002018475.1 Nicotiana obtusifolia
GGTTTGGGGGGGGGGGGGAGTTTGGTCCGTGCCTTTGATTCTTCATTTTGCCTTTGCTCCTTGTCTTGATGCCTTGTTCGAGTCACCCTAAGTAACATCTGGCTACTACAGAAAAAATGAATTTTCAAAAATATGTATTTGTGATAAATTATTTATGAAAAATACAATCATTCAAAATGTTTGATGACACATAAAACAAATAATTTTGTCGAATCGGAGATCGTGACACGCTTTGAGACATTACAACTTCCTTAACTCGGAATTTTGAGAAACCTCCTCCAAATTCCGTCCCAGTGTAAATGCATACTTCTGGCGACGCACTTCTTCGCAACCGTTGACGCAATAAGATTGACAAACTTGAAATCTTGCCCTGGTTCTTGACCATAGAAGGGAATGAATATTTTATTATGATGTGACCGAACCCACGGGGCTGTCTACATATCTTCTCTAAAACGGGAATCAGGTCAAGCATAGTTCAGGTTACATCAAAGAGAAAGTGCAAACAGAATATTAAACATAATATCTCTTAATTGCGTCTGAATTGATAGGTTTTGGCCATATTTCTCCATCCATTTCTGCAAGTATAAGCGCTCATCCTGTCACTACACGCTGAACCATGTAAGGGCCTTTCCAGTTAGGTGAGAATTTCCCTTTTGCTTCCTCCTGATGCAGGAATATCCATTTCAACACTAATTTCCCGGTGTGAATTGCATCGATCTAACTTTTTCGTTGAAATCCCTTGCCATTCTATTCTGGTAGATTTGACCGTGACACATCTCATTCATTCTCTTACCGTTAATAAGAGCCAGTTGCTCATACTGGCTTCGTACCCATTCCGCATCGCTGAGCTCGGCTTCTTGTATGATTCTTAGGGAAGGAATCTCCACCTCGGTAGGTATAATGACTTCAATACCACAGACTAGTAAATAGGGGGTTGCCCTAGTTGATGTACGAACTGTGGTGCGGTACCCGAGCAAAGCAAATGGTAGCTTCTCTTGCCATTGCATGTAGTTGTCCACCATCTTCCTTAATATCTCCTTGATGTTCTTATTGGCGGCTTCCACGGATCCATTCATTTGTGGCCTGTATACCGTAGAATTCCGGTGCTTGATCTTGAATGTTTCACACCTGGCTTTCATCGGATCACTGTTGAGATTGGTGGCATTGCCAATAATGATTGACTCAGGTACTCCAAATCGACAAACAATACGATCCCAAATGAAATCTGCTACAACCTTCTTAGTTGCAGCCTTATAGGAAGCGACTTCAACCCATTTTGTGAAGTAATCTATAGCCACCAAAATGAACCTCTGTCAGTTTGAAGCAGTAGGCTCACTGTCCAATGACATCCATGCCCCAGGCAGAGAAAGGCCAAGGGTGAATTCACTGCATTGAGTTTGTTAGGCGCCACTCGTATCATATCAGGATGCACCTGGCATTGGGGGCATTCTGTACATACCTAATGCAGTACGTCTCTACAATCATCCAGAAATACCCTACCCTTAATATCTTCTTTGCCAGAATGAACCCGTTCATGTGAGGTCCGCAGGTTCTGGTGTGTATTTCTTCGAGCAATCTAGACACCTCCTTGGTATCGACACATCACAGCATCCCCAAGTCAGGAGTCCATCTATACGGAATTCCTCCACTTTGAAAGAAGTGGTTAGCCAATCTTCAGAGCGTGCGCTTTTGAGTGTGTGTAGCATTCTCTGGGTATTCTCCTTTCTCCAAATACTTCTTGATATCATGGAACCATGGATTTTCGTCAAACTCTTCTTTAACATGAGCACAATAAGCTAGTTGCTTACGAATCTTAATCGGGATAAAATCGAAGAAATTCTTGTCTGGATGTTGTATCATGGAAGACAAGGTAGCCAATGCATCTGCAAACTCATTCTGAATCCTCGGAACGTGTTTGAATTCTATCTTTGTGAACCTCTTGATCAAATCTTGTACATAATGCAGGTATGGCAATATTTTAGTGTTCTTGGTAGTCCACTCTCCAAGTACTTGATGCACTAGTAGATCTGAATCTTCGATCACCAGTAACTCCTGAAAATTCATGTTGATGGCCAATTTAAGTCCCAAGATACAAGCCTCGTATTCTGCTATATCATTGGTGCATGGGAACCTGAGCTTTGTGTATACTAGATAATGTTGACCGGTTTCTGATAATAAAACAGCTCCGATGCCTACTCCCTTAAAGTTTGCAGCTCCGTCAAAGAACATCCTCCAACCATCATATGTTTCGGCATTATCTTCACCTACAAACGACACTTCCTCATCGGGAAAATACGTCTTCAATGTTTCGTAATCTCCATCTACGGGGTTCTCTGCCAAGTTATAGGCAAATGCTTGTCCCTTGACCGCCTTCCGGGTCACATAGAAGGTGTGGAACTCACTTACGAATATCTGCCACTTTTCTAACTTACCCGTAGGCATGGGTTTCTGAAAGATGTATTTTAGTGAATCCATCCTTGATATGCGATATGTAGTGTATGCATAGAAATAATGTCTCAAATTCTATGCTATCCATGTCAAAGCACAACAGGTGCATTCCGGCAAAGAGTACCGGGCCTCATATGGTGTGAACTTCTTACTCAGATAATATATCGCCTGCTCTTTCTTCCCGATTTCATCATGTTTCCCTAGGTTGCAACCAAAAGCTCTGTCCAACACGGATAGATACATCAGCAAAGGTCTTCCTAGCTCTGGCGAGACCAACACGGGTGGCTTGGATAAGTACTTTTTGATTTTGTCAAAAGCCTTTTACATTCTTCGGTCCAGCTCGTCGCAGCATCTTTCCTCAAGAAGATTGGCTTACATATCACCATTGATTGTGCTATAAAACGGCTGATATAATTGAGGCATCCTAGAAAACTCATCACAACCTTCATGTTCTTTGGCGGTGGCAAGTCCTGAATAACTTTGATTTTTGACGGGTCTAGCTCAATACCGCGACGATTGACGTTGAAACCCAGCAATATTCCAATAGGGACTCTGAAAGAACATTATTCCGGATTGAACTTCAAATTGTATTTTCATAGTCAGTCGAAAAACTTCCTCATGTTTGCAATATGAATTTCTCTTAGATTTGATGATAACATCATCCACGTAAACCTCTATTTCCTTGTGTATCATGTCATGGAAAAGAGTCATCGTGGCCCTAATGTAGGTAGTCCCAATGTTGTTCAAACGAAATGGCTTCATTTTGTATCAATATATCCCTCATGGCGTGGTAAAGGCTATCTTTTTGGCATCCTCTTCGTCCATCCAAATCTGATGATATCATGCGAAGCAATCCACAAAGGACTAGAGTTCATGCTTGTCACGGTTGTCGATTAGTATGTGTATGTTAGGCAACGGGATATCATCCTTAGGGCTTGCTCTTTTCAAATCTCGATGGTCAACACACACTTTGAGTTTCCTATCCTTCTTTGGAACCGGCACAATGTTGGCTAACCAGTTTGGGTACTCGACCACCCGAAGGACCTTGGCTTTGATTTGCTTAGTAACCTCTTCCTTTATCATTAGACTAATATCTGGCTTGAATTTCGTGAGCTTCTATTTTACCGGCGGACACATGGTGTTAGTAGGTAGCTTGTGAGCCACTATGGATGTAGTTAACCCAGTCATGTCATCATAGGACCATGCAAAAATATCCTCATATTCCTTTATATACCGGAT
Organism: Nicotiana obtusifolia; assembly: GCA_002018475.1. NCBI lineage: Eukaryota > Viridiplantae > Streptophyta > Magnoliopsida > Solanales > Solanaceae > Nicotiana > Nicotiana obtusifolia. The sequence goes on from MCJB01041764.1 coordinate 13,540, forward strand.
GCACTCTTCCTTCTCTGACGGTGATAGATGAATGCTTATGCGAGTTTCCTTGACCGTTTCAAAATATCCTAAGTTAACTGCTTCATTTTCTTCCTAATTGGACTTCGGTTTGTTCTCAAAATTCTCTACTTCTTTGATAATTTCCTCAGGTATTATATCATGTTTCAGATCATCTGAATCACTTTCCTTATGTTGCGTCGTCTCATTACATGTCACAGTCGTAGGTTCATAGGATATGTAATAATTATGCTGAAAAGAATGTAGAAAGATAATAACAAATAAATAAAAAGCAATAATGCATTTACAACTTAACATTGTCAACAAGTACGACTCGATGGCTCGAGTAATTATTTCAAAGCAACGCACTGAAAATGTCTTAAATGCTCAAAAAAAATTTTTAAAATAAATCATGCTAATTCTGCCATGGCTACCCAGGTACTTGGTGAGCCTGGGATGGTGCAGCAGTCCAGTTCTTGAGAACTGCTCCTTCTTCTACTGTCTGAATGGTGAGGTCTTCCTCCTCCTCCTCCTCCTCTAAAACTGCACTGCATTCCATATTTTCCTCATCTAGGAACAACTTCCTCATGCCAGCGAAAACCTCATCTTTCTTGGATCCCCAGATTACATAAGTCTAGCGGAATCTGGTGCAGCGGTGGTATGGGTTGTTCCAATGGGTAGTAATCGTTACACCACGACGGTGTCCAATCTTGATATTCTTGCACAATGTATTAATATCCGAGACCAAAGGTTGTGCCATGATATTGCTGTCGTATGGGTTCTGTGATCCCCTAAAGCTTTCAGCCAGACCCTTATCCGGTTCATACCCTAACCACATCACTATGCTTTCTATCTTGTTGCTCCACTATCGATCCTTCTCAATTGCATTTACTCGCTCAATACGGTGGTATGTTTCTGCTCCCAATTTTCTCTTGTTCTCGATAACTGGAACAGTCTGGTTGGTGTAGATAAGGTTGCTGCCATCTCCATAGATAATCACCTCTTTATGGTTCCACTCAAACTTTACAACCTGGTGCAGAGTATAAGCGACTTCCCCAGCTGCGTGTATCCATGGTCGTCCCAATAACAAGTTGTAGGTGGCGGATATGTCTAGCACTTGGAATTCAACATCAAACCAGGTCATGCACATCCGCAGATCAAGGTTAATTTCTCCAATAATGGCTCTCTGAGATCTATCGAACACATTCACATTCATTATTCCCATCCGTATCTCATGCAGGCCTTTACCCAGTCTTTTCAGAGTGGTCAGCGGGCATATGTTCCTCGAACCTCCATCTATCAGGACCCTGGCAATGAACTTGTCTTCAAATTGCACAGTGATGTGCAACCTATGTTGTGACTCAACCCTTCTTGTGGTAACTCATCTTCGTGGAAAGTAATTTTGTGACTCCAGTACTTGTCCTACAATGTTAGCTATCTCCCTACTAGTGATAATGGCGGGCACATAAGCTTCACTTAATATATTTATCAAGGCATTATTGTGCGCATTTGAATTTTGCAATAGTGACAAGATGGATATCTGGGCGGGAGTTTTGTTCAGGTGACCAACAACAGCGACTCCCTTGCCTGTACCTTTCGCCAAAGATCATTGCTGCCTGTATCAATCACAGGCGGCTTAGATGTAGCTTCTTTACTTGTTCCTCCAAGATTCTTAGGTGTAGCTTTGCGGTTCTGGTCATTCCTTGTGCAGCACTTGTCTCTTTCATCTGGGCTTTTCCTTTTCTTCTTGCCTTCGCCACATAATCCCATGGGATGGCATCATACTTATAAGACAATGTTGAGCTACCATCACAGTGAAAGGCCTAGCTACCACGACCTAAAATGGTGCTTGGGTTTGCACCACAATCGGTGAGAGGGTGACATGAGATGGATGTCATGTCAGATGGATCCCTCCTGATCCCATTCCTCATCAATTTCTATCACATTAACTCCCTCGCCCCTATGATCCGGGAGAGTGTTATTACGGACATTTGGCGCGGCTTCCTTTGCTTGTATAACCTTGGTGTCTATCAGTGTCTGAATCTTGTACTTCAACATGCAGCATTCCTCAATGGTATGACCCTTCATGCCTGAATGATAGGCACAAGTTTTGTTGGGGTTAACCTACTGGGAAGGGTTATCACCAACAAGAACAGAAATGGGGGTGACGTATCCAGCGGCCTTTTGTCTCTCATACAATTGGGTTATGGGTTCAGTGATTGGGGTGTATTGTCAAGGAGCTCTGCGATCAAAGTTTGGTCGTGGCTTTGGGTAGTTTTGGCGGGTGAGTGGAGGTGAATGATAATATGTAGGTTGGGTATTATATGTACGGCCAGTTGTGGCAGGGTATTGGTATTTTGGAGGTGAGGTTGATAGGTGGGGGGAGGTGTTTGGTATATAAGGAGAGACTTAGGGCCTTGGGCAACCATCACGGCACCCACTTCTTTCTTCGTCGAGATACCTCATGATTGAAAGTCTTTGTTTGTGGTTTAGAGTGCCTCGAAATTGGTTACCATTACGCTCTTGATTCCTTCTTCTATCCTTTCCCCTAACTTGATGATGTCTGAGAACTTGTGATTCTCGATGACCATCAACCTTTCCTAATACTGCGGATCTTGAGCTCTAACAAAGAACTTGTTCATTTGTTCTTCTTCAAGTGGTGGCTTTACCTTAGCGGCCTATGATCTCCAACGAGTAGCATACTCATGGAAGGTTTCTGTCGGCTTCTTCTTAAGGTTCTGGGTATAGAAAACGTCTGGTGTGTTCTTTGTATTGAACCTGAATCTATCCATGAAATCTGATGCCATGCTCACCCAATTTGCCCACTTCTTCAGATTTCGGCTGATGTACCAAGATAATGCGTCTCCTGTAAGGCTTCGCATGAAAAGTTTCATGCAGATTTGCTCATTCTTACCCACTCCCACAAGCTTGTCACAGTAGGTTCTTAGATGTAGCTTAGGATCACCAGTGCCATAAAACATCTCAAACTTGGGAGGTTTGTAACCCTCCGGCAGTTCTACATCCGGCTGGATACACAAGTCTTCGTAATTCAAACCATCAGCATCCTTCCCGCCTTAAACACTCTGAACTCTCCATGTCAGTTTCTTGAGTTATTCTGCCATGTTTTCGAATGAGCAGGTCCTTTTCGGTTGGCTCAGGTATGTATAGGGTTTGTTTCGGGGTTTGGGGTAAGGTTTCCGCATATATCGGGTTGCCTTGATGACCGAAACTTGGGTATATGGGTGATCATTGATTGAAGTTTGCGGGGGATCAAGGGTAAGTTGTGGGTGCGTTTTAAGGAGTGTGATAAGTGGGGGTTTGTGGATAGTGGGTTGGATGATGGTGGTGTTGTTGAGGGGTTTGCACTGGTGGCGGGTTACGGTTTTGAGTAGGTGCAAAATTGTGATACTGGTGCGTGGCAGGAGGATTTTATGGAGCTATGGGTTGTGGATTTTGGTTCTGGGTGTGTTGTGGTGGTGTTTGTGCAGTTGTGTTTTATTGGTTGATGTCAGGGACATTGAGAGTAAGGGAGAGGTTTTCTAGATTTCGGACCTGCTCAATCTCACCCTGTAGCTCCAAGATTTTCTGTTCCAAATGTAGGACCAACTCATTATGTCCTGCCATACTTTTTCCGTTCGAGGTTTCAACATTCTCTGCCATGGTAGCATTGTCTTTTCGATTACCACTTAGATCGTCCATCTTCTCTTTGCCTTTGCCTTTGCTTTTCGGGTCGCTAGGTGGAGGAGGAGGTGGACAACCTCTGGATCTGGTGTGGTAAGCTGATGATGCCGGAATGCACGAACCTACCTTTGGGAATGGGTGTAATCTAAAGAAAGAAAAAAGAACAAAAGGTAACCAAGTCAGTAACACAAGTAAAAGAGTGTTTGCAATATTTAAGCATGTATCATATAAGGTCAATAATTCGCATCCGAATGTGGGGACTTCATTGTGTCTGAGGTAGGCCTAAGTGACACATAGACTTGGAGAAAATTCATGCCAACGTTTGCCTCATTCCATTAATGCGAAAATAAGCCAAATCAATCTTTCACTAAATCAAAAATAATAATTATTAAGTTACTAATGGCATTAAGCCTTATTACATCGAAATCTAATCTAATCTGGAAAGCAGTAAAGAACATTATCTCATAGTCTACTTGGTCCTTGAAGGACCTTCTCCATGCTTGGCTCTCTTGACTCCATCAATCACGTTTCCAAGATCGCGCATGTCGAGTATCAAGTATGCCATTGCTAACTTTCCTCCTTTATCAGGATCCATGCCTTGATAATCCCAAAGCCTATTTCTCATCTTCCCCTCTAGCTCCATCAGTCCTTGCTCTAGATGTTCCAATCTCTCTGTTAACTTATTTACAATCTCCTTCCATTCTCTGATTGCCTCCATATCCACCTTATGCTACTCTAAATGCTTAGCTTCATATTCGAACACTATTTTGCGTAGCCTCTTATGCTTTACCTGCACCTCAGCCACCTCATCTATGACCCTATCTTTCAGATTGACCCCCGTTTGATGTCCTCGGCTATGTTGTCCTCCAACCATGAGAGATAGTAGTACATATGATCGGCCTGATACCTGTATGGCTCAATAGTCTCCCTCCACGATGATCTTTTCGTTCCACATGTGTTGGTCTTCAAACTTGAATGGGATGACATATCCTTTGAAATCTGTGTTATACTGAACCATGTTGGAAACCTGAGGTATGACTTGTTTTGTCCCAGCTTTCCTCATTACCCTTATAGGAGCGTAAGGGTAGATGCCTCACAGCCCGATTAGTATTAAGTGAGTGGTTCCTTTGGACCTGATGATGAACTCACTACTAGGAAACCATTCAAACATCCAATGCACTTGCTCGTCTGTCAGATTGCTGAAGAAACGCACCCAGCTTATAGCATTTCCAGGCTTTGGGAACCTGCCTGGAATGAATGTCATCTTCTTTGGATGATGACTGGCTATGTAGTCGTTCAGTGGCCTTCGTAGAAGCTCCTGGCGATAATAACCCCTCAGAAAGTGTTCCAGCAACCAAAAGCAAGAGATTACAACCCTCGAACTGTCTGAACCCATGCTTGCACCAATCCAAAGCATGGTATATTTCAGCTAAGATCATCAGAGTGATAGTGTATTTCTGCCCCTCGATACCCTCCATTAAGGTCCTGGCGACCATGGCTAAGCGAGTATGATATCTCCCCCTTGCATTAGAAAGATCAACAAACCCAAGAAACAGACTATGAAGACATATATCCAGCTGTGCACCCATCCCAAAGAGGTAATGACTAGCTTCTCATGATGAAGGCCTTATGATTTGCTATTCCCATACCGCTCATAGAGAAATTCAAAGCGGATATATGATTTCTTCAGGCACACCAGTTCGTCGTTCTTCTTAAAACCCAGCATTTTTAGAAAATTGCGTGGAGTGCGATTTTTTTGCACTAATAGTCTTGGACTATCCCATGGTAACTTGGTGAAGCCCCTATTTCTTCTAGGAGAAGAGTCATTTCTATATTGCCTAATCGGAAAACAACTCTCTTCTCATCCCAGAACATGGTAGCAGCCTCGATAGTCTCCTGTTTGGTTGGATGTTCAGCAAAGATGGCAGGTTACCCAGTACTCTCCTCACATGGTTTCTGTCGTAGGGTGCAAGGTCGTTCCACCAGTCAATTAGCAAAGGCGGGATATTCTGGACCTTACCCAACCTGGGAATTTCGTACTTCATTTTCTGCAAACAAATAATAGTTAGCACTTTCCCCCCTCCATATTCGACTATTTACGCAATAATGATCAACATGTTGGCATGTTTTCTCCAAGTAATGCACATAATATGATGGTGTCCTTTGGGTATTTGGAAATCCCATTGGACTCTGGACAAGGTTCATCTAAGCGGGTTGATACGTTAATGACATCTCAATCCATACTAGGTTTAGCATGATGCATGTACATTTAAAATAAGAGTGGTTTCTAGAAAGGTCTAGACTGGTACTCTCAAGTGGACAACTTGAAAAGGAAAGGCACGGGACTATCGACTGTACTGCTGATCGACTAATCTACCGCAAATAAGCCTTTTCAGTTTAAAAAGGGTGTTTTTAGGGAAGATGCGGACATTCATCAAGCGCCGCTATGTTGATAATAAGCATGAGTGGAGTATGATACTGGGAGCATGCTTTATGCAAAAATAGTAACACGTTACCAAATATTTACATGATCAATGTGTGTAAAAAGAGTAAACAATATAAATAGGAGAAAGAAAAGAAAAAAGGGAATGAAAAAAGGAGAAGTCAGTTTAACTCATGAAAACATGTGAGAATGTAATTAAATGAAGCAAATAGGGAGATAGGGACGGGAGAGACATGATATAGCTGTCTTAAAAAAAAAGATGAAAGCAACGGAGAAAGGATGTGCATGTCATAGCAAATAAAGGTAAATAAGGGGAGGTGATATGCATGTCATAGAAATTTAAACAAATAAGGGGAAATAAGGGAAAGAATGTATATGTCATCAAATAATTCACATAAGTCAACTTCATTATGGTAAGATCCTAACTGTAAATCCCTAACAGAGTCGCCATGTTACCATGCCCCGTTTTCTTGAAATAGCAGGTTTGGACGTGTGACAACTCTTTTAAGTAGGTGTTAAAAGAGAAGAGTCGCTACCTAAATATTGTAAGGTGCATTAGGATACCTATTTGCAAATAGCACTATTTTAACTAGTAAACGTCACCAAAGATCGGGTAAGGGCTTAAATTACCTCAAAGAGAAGGTGTTAGGAACTCCTTGACGTCCACAACTATGGATCCCGGCCGAAGTTTATACTATGTGAGATTATCGGATTACAATTGTCCTAAGTGATCATATAAGTGAGGGAAGACAAGGAATTTAAAGGTTCTATTATGAACATGTGCAAAGAAAATCGGGCAACAATTAAACAATATGGATAATCAATACGAGTCTTTAGAGGCAACAAGGTACAACATAATTATTCTATATTAAATGATTAAGTGTGAACAATAAACATATAAAGGAGGGGGTCCTAAGTTTTTAGCCTAAAGGATCACCCTGTGCAACATAAATAATACTTCGCAACTCCCTTAAAGTAGGGGTTGCTCATATTATTCAGCGAGCACAGACTATCATCTCCTGCTACCCGATTATTATGTTAAAGTTGTTTACCTAAAGGCATTCTATTTCAATTATAGGTCGCGTCCTACGCGTGCACTAGCCGTCCCATACCCATGGTCCAGGAGGCTTTGGATCTATTATTTGGGCGGTTCTAGACTCTACTTAGGATGCTAAAAAATGATAAAACTAGCACACATTCAAAACATATAGGATTTCACATAGAAAAAATAAAGGGCTCAAGTTAACCTCCACACATAAACAGCAAATGCACGTGGGCAGACTAGGCAGTAGACAGTTTTAGAATTAGGACGCATTAGATTCAGTAAGTCCTATAGGTATGATTTCTATTGATTCTGATTTCTAGCATTGTACAGGCAGCATTGCAGCTTTAGACTAATGAATTTGCAGATTAAAGGTATTACAAACATATAGGCATGACATCTACATTGTTCATTTAATGAGACAGTAAGACCGTTCGAAAGCCTAGGGTTAACGACGCTGATAGTGTAAACAAGCTTCTTGAGCGGGCAACAGTATCCTATAGACAGGATTTCTAATAGTTGACAATGGAATCTGATTTTATAATACTTTATCCCTATAGACATGTCATCTAAGTGTGGCAATACGACGAAGCAACGAAGTAATTAATTAGTTGATTAAGATCCTATAGTCATGATATATAGATGAGCAGTGTACTAAAAGCAATAGAGGCAATTGATTTATTGATTAATTGTAGCCCTATAGACATGGTATCTAGATTGGCGAAGCATGTGTTGTTGCATCCTATAGGCATGCTGTCCAAATGTGCTCAATAGTGGACATGGAAACAAGTATAGCAATTGCTTAAACTAACATGCTTTGACAGTGTAGAAGTATTAGACTTGTTGACTGAATTGAGTGATTTCCTATAGGCATGATTTCTATGAGTGTGTAGAATAGGAACACGTCAAACGAATTGCAAAAAAGGCAGTTAAATCCTACAGGCAAGTTTTCTACCCGTTCATGCGAGAATTAGAATACCCCATCCCCTTTTCACTAATCTCCACATCGTTTGTTTACAAATCATTACAAGCCCAAAGATAAAAGAAGAAACAGACACGAATATTACAGAATCGAGATGATTACAGGCCCGACAAATAGAGCAGACTCAAGAAGAGCTAACCCACCACTACCTGGGCCTTCAACAGACTCTTTCACTGTAATAGTAGGCCAAGATCTAAACACTTCCCAAATATAAGAGTATGTCCATTTGCAATGCCCAAAGCCACACATGGACTCATAACCAGGCCAGTAGTTACAATATTGACCACATACCAAATAAATTAATGGACCACACATGGAAATCAACTAAACAGTTCTAAAGCTACAACTTATAGAGACAGGATTGTGTGACATTTAGCAGTAAATGTTAGTAGCAAAATAAGAACAGCAATAGGAATTCCACACCCCTAGTGCGTCAGAGTTCACAGGAACTTCAAATGAGTCCTGAGCAGTGCTCGCACTAGAGAGGTAATTAGAGACAATTCTAGTGGCCTTGGATTTTAGCCAGCCACAACCAAGAGTGCAGAAAGTATAGAAGAATGAGAGTAGAGAGAATAACAGTAGTGGTAATAATAGTTGTAGCAGTAGCCGTTAAGACCTTAGAGGGGAAGCGGGGAAGAGGGGTTTAAATAGTAGTTAAATCAAATGAGTAAACAAGGAAGGAAAATTAGGAAAACATAAACAAGGAAAGAAGAAAAATACATATGCAATTAGTACAATAACCGGAAAGGAAAGAAATCGAACTCCAAACCCTAGTAAGGGTTTAATGCTTAAAATCGGCCAACTGGTATGAAGAATCAGGCCTTTCTTCATGTATATGGACAAAATATTGTCCAAATCTCTAAGATTGAGGTCGATTCAAGTCCTATCTAGGAGATGGTACTTGCCAAAATTGGGAAAGTACCTAGGTAATACCATAAACGTGTGACCAGTAGCGGAGAAACATAGATATGGTAAGTAAATAATGGAGGAATCCTATTATCAATGGGATTAGGAGAGGCATTTAAGGGGGAGGCAGCTAGGTTTCTTCAGAGAAAGAAGGAGAGTGGAGAGCATTTGGAGGCGACAGTCTTAGGAAAATGTGGATTAGGGTTTGGAGCTGGGTAATTAAAAGTAGTAGGTTAGTTGTGGGCCGTTGATCTTGAGAGATCAACAACTAGGATAAAAAATTGAGCGGGGCGGGTTGATTTAACTAGTCGCGACCGGGTTGGATTAAAAGGGATCTTTTGGTTTCGGCCGGGGGTTTGGGCCAAGGGTTTTGAGGTCTGGGCTGGTAGTTTTGGGTTTGGAAATTGGCCTAATTTGGGCCAGATATTAAATAAAAGAAATTAAGGAAGAAATAAATTAATAAAATAACTAAATAAATATAGAAATACTACTTGTGCAGTTTAATCTTTTAAAAATAATAGCTAAAGAACGTAAAAGCACAAGAAGTGTTATTTTGAACCAACTAAAATAGTAAATACAATTAATTGTTAAAGTATAGGCTACTAAGGCAAATAATGTACAAATAGTGTAAAATACAAATGTAATTATATAAAAATATTATAGAACATTCATGTGGGTATAAATAATTAATTTGGGTGATTGAATCACCTCAAAATAGTTTAAACGGGTAATTAATAAATATTTGAACAATTTAAATGCGAAAAACAAATTTAAAACTTTAAACATTATGAAAATTATAGAAAATACTTATATGACTCTTGTAAATTGGGTCACGATGCAAACTGATATTTTGAAAAATATATAGAATATTTTATAAAATGTGAGGAAAAAATTGGGTATCAACAAAAACAAGATCCACAGTATGTCTACCGAGCCTCTAAATAAAACATGAGAATAGTAGGGAAATGCAGGTGACAAGGCCCCGACTATACCTCAAAATAATATACAAATGTCAATAAAAACATAAGGTCCCGATATAGAGTAGGGCTCACCAAAACGGCTGAGAAGAGGGTATGCAGCTATGAGTGATCAGTGCCGCCAGCTGAGGAACCACCTACATCCATTAAAGATGCAATGCCCTCTGCAAAAGGGACGTTAGTCCATATGAAATAGTACTAGTTTGTAAAGCTAAATACCCTCACATGGAATAGAATGCCAACACGAGAAGAGAGAAACAGTGAAGCAATAAAAAGATCAATAATATTTGAATGCCAAGTTCAAACATAATCATTCTTCAAATAAGCATTAACACATTTCGGTTGGGAGATCATTAGCCACCGATCACCATCATGCACGAGCATGGGGTCCGATCACTGCTCGATTGGCTAAGCCGTCTCACCACAATGAATGTGGGTCGACATAGTAATATGAATCAAATACAATAATAATAGTAAGGCATACCACCATGCTCCTGGCATGGAGTCCGATCTCCGCTCGATCGGCTAAGTCTTAACACCACGAATGAATATGGATCGATATGGTGATACGAATCAAATACAATAATAGGAAGGTGAAACCACCGTATGCACGCAATGGTGTCCGATCTATGCCCGATCAGATGAGCAGTCTCCCTACAATGCCGTGTGGGTTGACATGGGGATATGGACTGATTCTTGCAATAAATTCATCCCAATTAAGGGGAATAATCTCATCATAGTGCAAGGGGATTCATCTCTCAAAAAACTCCTACACAGGTACATGTAGTTTCGGGCATGGGCATTTATAACCCAGCCTTCCTCGGTGCCCAAAAAATTTTATATACATATAAAAGAAATACATATTCGTCTCATAGCCTTTCATAAATTTTTTAATTCCATTGGCACTCTTGGCCCTAGACAGTAGTTCACATTCTTGGCACGATGGCCTCATTTAATATTTGATACTTTTATTTCATAACATATGTCTTAAGACATTAGAATTTCATAGAAATATATTTTAATCATTGTAATACCATAACTTTATATTCATGTGCATATGGAAATTCAAAATTAAGCACTAAAATATCTTCAAGGAAAATGGCATGGCATTGGCAATTACGACATGTCTAAAGTTTCATGAGCATTTGATAATTCAAACATTTAAAAAATTATGGCTATAAATACATGAGTACACAAGAACTTAAACATTTGAGATAAAATTCAAAGAGTAGGCCATAATGATGGCAAGTATAACATAATTCAAGATCATAAGCCTTTGAAACATCATCATACTTGGAACATTTTCCCAAAGGAGCTTAATATAATAGGAGCAATTGGAACATGACTTGAGTACATAAGAATTTGGGTAAATCAATCATTAGAAGCAATTCCGAACATTGAAAGTAGGAATTTGAACCAGCCATGCTTGGAGTTTATAAAGAATTTCGTGGAATCCGATTCTATGGAAGGAGTTTACCCACATACCTCAATTGAACTCCCTTATGATCCATACTTCGTCCCACTACTCGAAACACTTTTATCTACATCCACATTATTTAATAGAATCATTATTAGTAGGAGTTTTCATATTTTACATCTTTTAGGCATTTTATCAAGCGCTTAGCGGGCATTCTTGTCTAATACTACTTACAACGGGATCTCCTCATCCTACCACAAATTTCCATGTCCACATTCAATCCACAATAGTCCTAAAACACCCAACAACCTTCATTGGCACATGCATGCCCAACCATTTACTTCCAACCCACAAGAATCACATCCTCCACTCTTTAAACATACCAAATTTCAAAATAGAGGGCTTATAGATTCCAATCACCATCCCATGATCCCCAAAATAATAAAATCTTTACGTAAACCCATTACAAACTTTGCATGAAAGCTAGTAATGAAGTCTTACCTTGCACTTAGAAGATCTTGTGTGATTCCTTCCTTGAATTCCCAAGATTAGAGTAAGAAATGAAGAGTGCAATTGTTAGAGCTCCTCCCCCCCCTCTCTCTAGAGTGATCTCTCTCTCTAAAATAATCTGATTCCCCCTACTAAATGATCTCTTAAGCATTTAAATTAAAATAGAGCCAGGTTAGGAAATTCTCAAAAATTACCCTCCATTACAAATCTGCGATTGCAGACTGCACCGTTGAAAGGATATGCGATCTGCAAAATGAATCGCGAAATGGTTTTCAAAATTTGGGTTGAGCCGAGTCAGGTATGTGACGGATCTGCGATCCGCAAAATGGTACTACGATCGCACATCGGACCGCAAAATCTTCTTCCAAAATTTCCATGTTGGTTATGCGACGAATACGCGGTCCGCGAAGTAAATATGTTGTTGCACATTGGACCACCAAATGATCCTCAATAATTAGCATCTTTTGATCAAATCTGCAATGGTTCTGCGGTTAGCAGAACCAATCTACGGTTGCAAAATGGACGGCAAAAATGCCGTCTTCGGCAAATTTTTCTACTAACTCTTCGATGCACCAAAAATCCATATCGCAGCGAACTATTTACAACCTTCCAAACACATTAGCTTACACTGGCACAATGAAAAGTTAAATCCTTGGAGAACTTATATGGGGCCTTACATCTGAGCTCATCCCCCAGCCTGAGAAGTAGCTGGTGCAACTCGGATCAATCCTGCCTGAGCAAAAGTACCGAACATGCTCAGAAAATGTGCCAAAGTCTCCTGAAGTCCAGGGGTAGCAACTGGCGCCTTAGGTGCCTTCTCCCCCACTGGAGCTACCGGTGGCTCCTCAACTGTTGCTCTTATATGTCTCTAGCTATAGCACTTGCCCCTCCTCGTCCTCTACTGAAGCCCGGCCTCTCGCAACTCTAGTAGGGGCGCGAGTGCCTGCTTAGCTGATCCGGTAGTGCGTGTCCTCACCATCTATGAGAGAATAGAAAGACAAAAGTTCAAATTCCAAAATCAATAAATCCACAAGATTAGGAATGAAAGAATTAGAATTTCAAAATAGTTTTGTAGCCTCTCGAAGAAAATACAATAAACAATAGTAAGAAAATCAGCATAGGGTGACTCCGAGGCCTGCAAGCAGAATGTCAGGTATACCTTGAAGTCTTCACAACAATCTCAAATTAGCTTGCTACCGATCGGCACGGATAGAGGTACCTGGATCTGCACAAAAATGTGCAGAAGCATAGTATGAGTACACCACAATCGGTACCCAATAAGTATCAAGACTAACCTCGGTGGAGTAGTGATGAAGTTCAGTCACGTCACTCACTAGACATAAAAGCTTGTGCAGAATAGAAATATAAAGCTAACAACGGAAAGAAAAATCAATAAATTGCAACAAAGAGTAAACATATGATAAAACGGCAAAATGAATCGCGAAATGGTCTTCAAAATCTAGGTTGGGCCTGGTTAGGTATGCGGCGGATCTGCGGTCCGCAAAATGGTTCTGCAATCGCACATCTAACCTCGGAATCTTCTTCTAAAATTTCCATGTTGGTTATGCGATAAATACGCAGTTTGCGTAGCAAATCTGCGATTGCACATTGGACCGCAAAATGGCCATCAATATTTAGTCTCTTCTGACCAAATTCACGATGGTTCTGCGGTCAGTGAAACCAATCTGCGGTCACAAAAATGCCATCTTCTACAAATTTTTCTACTAACTCCCTGATGCACCAAAAATATGTACCGTAGCGAGCTATCTATAACCTTCTAAATACATTAGCTTACCTTGGCACCATGAAAACTTAAATCCTTGGAGAACTTATATGGGGTCTTACATCTGGCTGGTGCAACTCGGATCAATCCCGCCTGAGCCAAATTACCGAACATGCTCAGAAAATGCGCCAAAGTCTCCTGAAGTCTAGGGGTAGCAACTGGCACCTCAGGTGCCTTCTCCCTAAACGGAGCTATCGGTGGCTCCTAAACTATTGCTCTGGCAGGTGCTCTAGCTATAGCACATGCCCCTTCTCGGCCCCTACAGTAGCCTCAGCCTCTCGCAGTTCTAGCAGGGTGCGGTGCCTGCTCAGCTGATCCGGTAGTGTGTGTCCTCATCATCTATGAGATAATAGAAAGACAAAAGCTCAAATTCCAAAATCAATTTATCCGCAAGATTAGGAACGAAATAATTAGGTTTTTCTAATAGTTCTGTAGCCTCTCGAAGAAAATACAATAAACAATAGTAAGAAAATTAGCACAAGGTGACTTCGAGGCGTGCGAGCAGAATATCAGGAATACCTTGAAGTCTCCACAGCAATTCCAGATAAGCTCACTACCGACCGGCACGCTCAGAGGTAATTGGACCTGCAAAAAAAATATACAGAAGCGTAGTATGCGTACATCACAATCGGCACCCAGTAAGTATCAAGACTAACCTCGGTGGAGTAGTGACGAAGTTCAAGTCATGATACACACTAGACATAAAATTTTGCGCAGAATATAAATATAAAGCTGACAACGGAAAGCAAATAAATGAAAACAAAGAGTAAACATATGATAAAATAACAAAATAATCAAAACATAGTTAAAATACAAGTGAAATCAATCAAGGATACAATGACAGTTCAAATCATCAAGCCATTATAACACAAGATTTACCACGAGAATCACCCCGAGGTATCACAACTCATAATCACAAACCACAAGTTACAAATCACTAATCTTCCTTATGACTCCATACGAGCTTCACAATTTTAAAATATGTTTTCCGAAATAGCTTCAAGAGCATAAGTCCCCCTTATTTCATCGCGTGTGCTTCACAATGTAGTAATTCTCCTTTCTAGCAACAAGCGCATAAATGTAGTAATTCTCCTTTCCAGCAACACATGCATAAGCCCCCTTAACTCGCCATATGCGCATCAATATACACACCACCCTTATTTCTCCGCATGCGCATATTGATCACAACCCAAAAATAACGATAACCTACACCTCACGTACACATGTACCACAGTATTACCACAATAACAATATCAATGCCACATTAAGATATAGCCCACGACTCAACAACAATGTGTACATGAATCATCACAATAATATGAGGCTGCGGGGAGTGAACAACAAAAGAAAAGCATATTTCATATAAAAAATAACGCCAAAACAATGCATATTAATAGCTTATGGTCTAATTCGGTCACAACAAACACTTACGCCCGTGTACACACTCGTCACCAGATGTACACGTTGTTTCACATAGCACAAATATTACAAATCAGACCAAATTCTAAGGGGAAGTTACCCCATACAAAGTTAGGCAAGATACTTACCTCAATCAAGCTAAATCAATCCACTAATAAGCCCTTGCTACGCGAATCAACCTCCGGATTGCTCCAATCTAGCTTAAATAACTTAATATCATAAATAATAGCCATTGGAAATGATTCAGAATAATAAAGCTTCGATCTTAAACTAAAATCAAAAAGTCAACCACGGGCCCG
The DNA here is from genome assembly GCA_002018475.1 of Nicotiana obtusifolia. Lineage (NCBI taxonomy): Eukaryota > Viridiplantae > Streptophyta > Magnoliopsida > Solanales > Solanaceae > Nicotiana > Nicotiana obtusifolia. The sequence continues at coordinate 28,996 of MCJB01041764.1, forward strand.
CACCTGAAACCCAAAAAAACTCACAAATGCTAAACATCCATTCTGATACGAGTCCAACCATACTAATATCATCCAATACCAACCTCAAATCGGCATCCGAATCATCAATCTATATCTTAGAAAAGTTTTTACTAAAATCCCCAATTTTTACAACTAGATTCATCAATCAAACACCAAATCGAGGTTAGGATCATGAAAAAATAACAAATCTGAGTAAAAAATACTTACCCCAATCCAAATCGTGAAAATCCCTTTTAAAAATCGCCCAAACCCGAGCTCTCTAACTCAAAATGTGATAAATAAAATTAAACCCCTCGCACAAGATATTTCTACCCAGCCTTTTCTCTTATGGGGTCCACCAGGCGCACCTGCGGCACCACATCTGCAGAAATTTCATCGCAGATGCAGAAGCACCTTAAATCCCAGAGATCTGCTTCTGCGGCCAAGACACCGCTTCTACGGTGTCGCTTCTGCGAACCAAGTGCGCACTTGCGCTGTCGCTTCTGTGAATAAATATAAGCATTTGCGGACGCTTCCTACTCAGCTCCTCTCTGCATTTGCGCATCCTACTCTCGCAGGTGCAACTTCGCACCTGCGCACCTCATCACAGCAGGTGCGATTGCATCGGACCTGCTGCACCTCAAAACGACCAAACTTCCTTTGGGTGGTCCGAGACCCACTCGAGCCCCTCGGAATCCTGTCCGATAACATCAAATAATCAAAATCATAGCATGAATCTACTCGAGGCCTCAAATCACACAAAACAACAAAATTACGAATTGCACCTCAATTCAAGCCTAATGAACTAATAAAATTTCAAGTACCAAAACTCATGTCGAACCATATCAAATCAACTCGAAATGACCTCAAATTTTGCATGCAAGTCCCAAATGACACAACAGACCTATTTCATCTCCCATAACCGAAATCCGAGTACGATGTCAACAAAGTTAACCCTCGGTCAAACCTATCAACCTTTCAGACCTTCAACTTTTCAACTTTCGCCAATACAAGCCAAAATAACCTAGGAACCTCCAAATCCAAATCAAGGCTTACAACTAAGTCTAAATCACCATACGGAGCTAATGGAACCATCAAATCACCATTCTGGAGTCGTTTACACAAAAGTTATACTCCGGTCAACTCTTATAACTTAAGCCTCCAACCAAGGGTCTAAGTGTCCCAAATTAATTCAAAACTATACCAAAACCAAACCAATCAATCCTGCAAGTCATATATCCATAAATACACATATATAAATTTTCAAATAGAGGAAACGAGATTACAATACACAAAAAAAACGGCCAGGTCGTTACATTTGCTTCCCTTCTCACTGTCTTAATTCATCTTTTTTGCTTTTAGTTTCATTACCTATATCATTCATTGAAGGAAATTTGAATTTGGGTCGCCCATGTGGGTCTAACTCGGATCGATTTCATATAAGTAATGGTATATTTAAACAGTTGTATATATTATAATATTAACAATAATTAAATGGAAGAGATACAATCTTTAGGATTGTTCTGAAAGGTTGTGTCCCTATAGAATTATAAAAGAGTTCCTCTGGAGAGAATACAACGTGAACTTCTCTATAAAAAGGAACCATCTTTCTTCCAATTTATTGCAAAAACAAAAAACTCTCTTCTTCATCGGGTTGGAAACTTTTTATTTTCTGGGCGTCGTTTGCCACTCATGTGGCAAAAAGCCTTTTCTATTTGACGAAGCATGGTAGTGAATCTTAACTGATTCAAAAAGGAAATCTCCACACTGTTTAATTTCTCTGCAGTTGGCGAAGTGGACGATTGACAATATTCAGAACCTTTGTGGTTTAACCAAAAAGGAAAATAAAAAAAAATAATGCATGTGGAGAATTTCAGTGATTTTAGAATCTGTATCTCCTTCAAACATAAAATTAGGGGCGGTAATTTGAGCCTAACCCGTTCAACCCGCTAAACCCGTCTAAGGATAGGCCAGTTATTATCCGCTCATTAGTTGAACTCAACCCATCTTGACCCAACTTATCTCAGCTCATTTAAAGTTGTGGAAATGACACCATTTCTGTTTTTTAGTTTAATTTTTCAGACAAAAATGTCCTGAATTTTCCCGAAGTTCGGATTTTTAGTTTAAATATCAGGACAAAATAAGTATTGACTACTCTTTAAATAACAACCATGATAATGAGTATGTGTGCACTTGCTTGTAACTTTGCTAAAATATCTTTAAAATAAATTTTTTTTGTTTGATATGTTATATATGTCTATAACAAAAGAAAAAAGTTTTATTTGAAATAATTTATAAGAAAACAACACACATTAATTAAAGTTTGATAAGAGTTGAAGGATTAGGATAGTATAACCCAAATTTTATTCCATCTTAACCTCCCATTTATTGACTCAGCCTATTTTGACCCAGACCAACCCATCCATCTTATGCCCTACATCAAATGTAGGCATTGGAATCGGTATGGAATCTTCAACCATCAGTTACAGCTTACAAAGTGAAAATTGATGTTTTAATAGGTAAACTTCTTAAGTTGTAATGTTTGACAACGGTATATTCTGACTTATTATTTTATTTTTAATTTCATAAGAATATGCATACATCTGCCAAAGTTGGCATTTGCCTCCTATCTTTAGTTGATATGCCATGTTTCACATGTTCCATTCCCTAAAAGACAACATGGTCTTGACTCAGATAGAGTAGTGAATTTTGATCGGAGACTCTGACTGGTGCTATTTGGATAATGTTCACACCTTTTCTCTTTGGCAATTCGAATTGTAACTAAAATATGTTTCAAGCTTTCCATCTAAAAGATTTTTGTAAAATCCTTCATGGCAGGGATATGATACATTGGCAATCAATGGGTTCTAAATTGTTTAGTAACGTTAATTGCCCCACTTGGAACGTTTGCTAATGTGATAATAACATAAAAATCAAACAGACTGTTAGTCAAATATTAGAAGCGATTGGTTTGTTTCTACTTTGAACTTTTTATTTACTCCATCGGGTAAAAATGTTGGTGATTCAAAAAGTTGTTTACCTGTAAAACAGTACAGTTGAATTTGTAACGTGGTTTATAGACAAGCGAATTGATTTGATCCCAAAAATGATAAATAAATAAAATAAATGCAAGACTTAGCGTTGAAATCGAGATAAGACAGCAAACAGCTTGATTCCGGGAGCAAGAAGACAACAATAAGAATATGGATAGACAAAAAAAAAAAAAATTGTGCTTAGAATAATGTGTAGCGTAAGTTTGTAAGAATTTTCGTATCTTACAATGGCTGTTTGACGAGCGCAAAACACACAATTAAATGTTACAACCCATATTTGCACACGAGCTTACGCCGTAAGTTAGTCTACGTAGGTCCGAGAAGAAATTATCTTTGAGATGATAAGAATTTAGTCCTATTGGTCTTAAATGATACAAGGGTGGTTAACAAGTAATAGAAGTTAAACGAATCAAGGATGTTGTAACTCATATTTTCGGGTAAATCGAGAGTTGATTAATATTACCAAGAGGTCATGTTTTATGGTATTTGAATCATATAATATCCATTTCATAAGTCTTGAAGTCAAACGAGTTATGAAGCAAAAGTCGACAAAAGTTGTCGCAACTTACGTTCATAATTTTACTCATACTTTAGGTCAAATGTCACTAAGCTTTTCTCCCAATTTACGTGAAATTACGGGGCGATCTACTCAAATTGAAGATCTATGAGTCTAGTTTCCAACGCATTAAACCGTTCGTCGATACGATCTCAGAATTGGGAGATATTCACGTTTTCGCGAGACTGCGCCAAGCAGCTCTTGGTAGGACCCACATAGGCGGTTTAAGACATATGGATATATATAATACGCCTCAACCCCGTTTTAAGTCATTATTTTTCACTATATTCAGACCTTAGAACCCTACAACATTCTCTCAAGGTTCTCTCATGATCCAAGACCAAAACAAAGGGCAAACAACACAAATCAAGTGTCGGGAATCCCGTGGCGCTAGTAAGTTCCTTATTCTTCTTGTTGTTGCTGAATTTTATGTTGTTCCAGCTCGTGTGGGAGGTTATTTTAAGTTGTTTGTGTTCTGTAAAATACTCTCTCAAGTTTTAATATCAACCCTAGGGGATTTCAAGTCTTCTATAGTGATTCTAGTACCAAAAAACCCTAATTGATTGCTAGCTTCGCTTCCTTGTTCTTGTGGCAGCATTAGAGGGATATTCTGTTTAAAGGTAAGGAACCTCTTACCCTACATGTATTTAAGATTATCCAAGTTACGGCTAAGTCGTTGAAGCTAGAACTTGTGAGATATACGTCGAAAGGCTTGCTAGTAATGTTGTTGGTTGGTGGACTATTTTGGGAGGCTTAATATGATTATTATTGATGTTGTTTGGGATGTTCGGTGATTGTGTTAACTTGTGGGAAGTCATATACATAGGGGAGGTGCTGTCCGTTTCATCGCAAAATAGGTTACAGTTGATATATAATAGTTACAACGATTAAACGATAATGGTAGTGTCATTTCTCTTATTGTAGACTAAGGAGTCGTGGAATTTTCATAGCTTGAGGTTGGGCAGTATATACAAGGTATGTGAGACCGTCCCTTTCCTTCTTTTGTAAGACTCTGATTGTACATAATGCAATGAACGAGCCTCCAAAGATACTCTACTCTTAGAAGGTAGTAGTACTTATATTGTTTCCCCTCTTATGAGAGGATTGATGTTGATGTTACTTCTTCGACCTTACGCCACTCCGAAAGGTTGAAAGTGTGATTCCAATGAGTCCAGCATGCATTATCTATTTTACTCTACCGAGGCGCGCTATAATCGGTCGAGTATAGGACCTATTGTGCAACTATATATATGTATCTATTTTACTCTACTGAGTTGCGCTATAGTTGGCATCTATTTTACACTACCGAGTCCGTGCTATAGTCGGCAAGGTATGGCACCTACTTTGCAACCACTGATCAGTTGGGTATGATGATACCGAGCCTTATGATGGCCGGGGTATGATATGATGATGATGAGGCCCACAGAGGCGTATGTATATGATGATTTTAAAAGGACATATACGTATATGCACATCAGGCATTTCATGATTAGTCGCCCTCAGAGGTACTCAGATGTTACAAGTTGTATATTCTCGTCGCCCTCAGAGGCACTCAGATGTCACAGGGTGTATATTTTCTATCCCTATGCACATTACTGTTCTTACATTATGCTTTCCTGTCTTACATACTCAGTACCTTATTCGTACTGACGTCCTTTTATTTGTGGACACTACATGTCGTGCTGCATGTCCTGATAGGCAGGTAGACGAAGCTCCCCCACCATAGTAGGCTGCCAGTTCAGCGTTTATTGGCGAGATCCCTTCTCCGGACTTGCCGTGGTCTTGGTATGCGTTGCAGCTTTTATGTTCTTTTAGAGGCTCATAGACAGGTGTCGACTCATGTATAGTTGGGATTGCCTTGTAGGCAAATTTATTTTTGTTGTATAGTTTTTCATGACAGACTTGTCGGCCATGTTAGATATGTTTATGTCATTATCTGGAATTTTCGGTTGATTAGGGTTATTGTCTGCCATTTATACTGATCTCATCGGCCTTATAGGTAATAAGAAAGGTTAGATAAAATGTACGTTGGTACTCGGCAAGTAAGGCCCGGGTGCCCGTCACGGCCCTTCGGTTTGGGTCGTGACATTAAATATGCTCGCTAGTCGAATTAGTATATTATAATATCGTATCCACATGGATTAGAGTTAAATAATATTTTCGTAGTTTCTAGTATGATTGTTATCCAAGATGAACAACAGTTGAGAATTATATGATTTCTAACTAAAATTAACTAAGAATCTAGAGCTATTGACTAATGACAATCGAAGCAAGGACTAAGCAAAGAAAGATATCAATGGGAGGAGATAGGGTTTGATAGGATAGGTGCAAGATAATTGTATGAGATTTAACTGTAGATAATTCACTTATAATGTTCAAGTGAGTCTCTCGAATTCACTCAATTATTAGTTCAAACGTTTAGTAGAAACTCCTCTCTCGATTAAGTCGCAACCAAATTAAGCTCGGTGAAGATATGCAAGAATGCGTAGAGGATTGGTCTTTAAGAGAACCTCTCTCGATTATCCTCCTAACTAGGTTTAATCAATGATTCAACTAGTCTCTTTCGATTACTAAGAAAAATTAATGAACTCAACCAACAATATAATGCAAAGATACCACAAGTTATGTCTCTCTTGATTACATGAACAAGTTAATATGCATGCAATAATTAAATCATGCAAAAACGCTTCAATACATAAAACTAGAGTTATAATCCACAAAAAAATATCAATACACCAAATTCATCGAACCCTAAAGTAAAGGAAAACATAAAACGATCCAAACTCGGGTCTTGAGTGAGGAAGGAATGATAATCCTTGTGCTTTTGCTCCTCCAACACTTCCTTAGCTTCAGGACAATTATGTGTCAAAAGTCAAGAAAATAATAATTTTTTAATGCATTATACCTAGTAGGGTCGGGCTCAGACGAAATCACCTTCTCCTAGCCGAAATAGGATTTTCACTCTGTAAAAATTGCACAGGCGCGCCGCATGGGGCGACGCGCTATGCGGGGCTGTAGTGGGGATTTTCAGAGAGCTCAACTTTTTTCAGACAGCAGAAAATAGGCAGTCGCGCGCCTGGGGCGCTGCGGCTGTGGAGGTTTCTCAGAGTGATCCTTTTTGCTCGCTTTTTGATATCCAGATGTGGTTCTCGACCCCCGAACGCGATCCCGGCTTCATCCTTTGGGCTTTTACTCAGACTTTAAAGTGCCACATCACTCAAATTCATTCCATAACATCGACATCACTCGGAATCACTCCTCCAAGGCATAAAACACATAATAAGTACAAAATATTAACAATTAAAGCTCAAACACAATTAAAGTTCAGTGAATTAGAGTACAATAAGTGACTAAAATACTAGATTATAGCTTACCATCAATGTTGAAGTCATTATTTATAGCTACACCTAACGAACAAGGTCTTAGGATTAAACCTCTCTTAAATGACAATTACGGGGGCCATTGATGAATATATAACGGTAGGCTATGAATGTCAAAATTCTCTATAACAGATTATTTGTTCAATACTGAGGAATATTGTTCATTGAATGTTCCTAATTCCACTACGAACCTCCAAATCACAATCTGGACACGCTCCAAAGTCCAAAATCACCCAACGGAACCATCAGAACTCCATTCCAGAGTCGTTTACACATAAGTCAACATCCGGTTAACCATTTCAACCACGATACTAAGTGTCTCAATTCACTCTGAAATCTCTCCGGACCCGAACCGACTACCCCCTACAAGTCACATAACGGCAATAATGTACAAAATGAGCAGTAAATGGTGGAACGAGGTTACAACTTGAAAAATGACCGGTCGGGTCGTTACATCCTCCCCCTCTTAAACAAACGTTCGTCCTCGAACGAGTCTAGAAACGTACCTGGAGTGTCAAATAAGTGTGGATATCAGCTCCGCATCTCCGGCTCGGTCTCCCAAGTAGCCTCCCCAACTGCCGGACCTCTACACTGCACCTTCACTGAAGCTATGTCCTTTGACCTCAGCTTCTAAACCTGCCTATCCAAAATAGTGACCGGCTCCACATAATAAGTCAAATCACCGTCCAACTGAACCGTGCTAAAATTCAAAACATGAGACAGATTGCCAACATACTTTCGGAGCATAGAGAAATGAAACACTGGATGCACAGTCGACAAATTAGATGGCAAGGTAAGCTTCTAAGCCACCTCTCCAATCCTCTGAAGCACCTCGAACGGGCCAATGAACCGAGGGCTCAACTTGCCCTTCTTTCCGAATCTCATAACACCCTTCATGGGTGAAACCTTGAGTAGGACCTTCTCCCCAACCATGTAAGCAACATCACGGACCTTCCTGTTGGCATAACTCTTCTGTCTAGATTGCACTTTGCGAAGTTGCTCCTGAATCTATTTAACCTTGTCCAGAGCATCCTAAACAAAGTCAGTACCCAATAGCCTAGCCTCACCCGGCTCAAACCAACCCACCAGAGATCTACACCGCCTCCCATATAAAGCCTCATACGGAGCCATCTGAATGCTCGATTGGTAGCTGTTGTTGTAGGCAAACTCCTCGAGCGGCAGCAACTGATCCCATGAACCCCTGAAATCAGTGACACAAGCGCGTAGCATATCCTCCAATATCTGAATAGTGCGCTTTTGGACTATTCGTCCGTCTGAGGGTAAAATAATATGCTCAACTCAACCTGGGTACCCAACTCTCGCTGTAAGGCTCTCCAAACATGCGATGTAAACTACGTGCCCTGGTCTGAAATGATGGACACTGGCACACCGTGAAGACAAACAATCTCTCGAATGTAAATCTTAGCCGATCGCTCCGAAGAATAAGTAGTACCAACTGGAATGAAGTGTGCGGACTTGGTCACGCGATCCACAATCACCCAAATAGCATCGAAATTCCTCCAAATCCGTGGGAGCCTAACTACAAAATCTATGGTGATCAGCTCCCTTTTCCACTCGGGAATTTCTAACTTCTAAAGCAATCCGCTCGGTCTCTGATGCTCACACATTACCTGCTGATAGTTGAGGAACCGAGCTGCAAACCCCAATAAGGCTGCCTCAAGTCCTAATACATCTTCGTGGCACCCGGATGAATAGAATACCGCGAACTGAGGGCCTCTTCAGAATCAGCTCACGTAGTCCATCCACATTAGGCACAAAAATCTGATCCTGCATCCTCAATACCCCATCATCCCCAATAGTAACATCTCTGGAATCATCGTGCTGAACTGTGTCTTTTAGAACAAGAAAATGCGGATTATCATAGTGGTGCTCCTGATGCGATCAAATAAGGAAGATCGAGATACCACACAAGCTAGAACCCGACTGGGCTCCGAGACATCTAATCTCACCAACTGGTTGGCCAAGGCCTGAACATCAACTGCAAGAGGTCTCTCACCAACATGAATGAATGCTAGGCTACCCATACTCACTGCCTTTTTTCTCAAGGCATCGACCATCACATTGGCCTTCCCGAAATGATACAAAATAGTGATATCATAGTCCTTTTGCAGCTCCAACCATCTGCACTGCCTCAAATTTATATCCTTCTATTTGAACAAGTGATGGAGACTCCGATGATCTGTAAATACCTTACAAGACACACCGTAGAGATAATGCCTCCAGATCTTCAATGCACGAATGATAGCAGCTAACTCCAAATCGTGGATGGGCTAGTTCTTCTCATGGGGCTTCAACTGACGCGAAGCATAAAATCATTTAACCCTCCTACATCAAAACACATCCAATATTGATCCGAGAAGCATCATAATACATTATATAAGAACCAGAAGCTGAAGGCAGAACTAGCACTAGAGCTGTGGTCAAGGCAGTCTTGAGCATCTGAAAGCTCTCCTCACACTCATCCGACCACCTGAAAATAGCACCCTTTTGGATCAACTTGGTCAAGGGCGATGCAATAGAGGAGAAACCCTCCACAAAGCGATGATAATAACCGGCCAAGCCGAGAAAGCTCCGAATCTCCGGAGCTGAGGACGGTCTGGGACAACTCTGATTCGCCTCTATCTTCTTCGGATCCACCTGAATCCCCTCACTGGACACCACGTGTCGCAAGAATGACACTGAGATAACTCAAAACTCACACTTAGAGAACTTGGCATAAAGCTTCTCCTCCCTCAACTGCTGCAACACAATCCTCAAATGTTGGGCATGCTCTTATTGGCTACGACAGTACACTAGGATATCGTCAATGAACACTATGACAAACAAGTCAAGGTAAGGCTGGAATACACTGTTCATCAGATGCATGAATGTTGCTGGGGCATTGGTCAGCCCAAAAGACATTATGAGGAACTCATAATGACCATAACGGGTCTTGAATGCTGTCTTTAGAATATCCGAGTCCCGAATCTTCAACTGGTGATACCCAGACCTCAAGTCAATCTTAGAGAACACCCTCGCACCCTGAAGCTGGTCAAATAGATCATCAATGCGCGGCAAAGGATAATTATTCCTGATTGTAACTTTGTTCAATTGCCTATAATCAATGCACATCCACATAGTACCATCCTTGTTCTTCATAAACAGAACCGGTGCACCCCAATGTGACACACTAGGCCTAATAAACCCCTTATCAAGAAGTTCCTGAAGCTGCTCCTTTAATTCCTTCAACTCAGTCGGTGCCGTACGATACGGTGCAATAGAAATGGGCTGAGTGCCCGGCACCAAATGTCAATACCAAAGTCAATATTCCTATCGGGCGGCATGCCTAGTAAGTCTGCAGGAAACACATCCGGGAAATCTTGTACCAGTGGAATAGAATCAATAGTAGGGGTATCAACACCAACATCCCTCACAAAGGCCAAATAAGATAAGCAATCCTTCCCAATCATCCGCTGGGCCTTCATATATAAAATTACTCTGCTAGCAACGTAGTCTAGAGAACCTCTCCGCTCAATCCTCGGCAACCTCGGCATCGCTATTGTCACGGTCTTTGTGTGACAATGGAGAACAGCATGACATGGAGACAACCAATCCATACCCAAGATCACGTCAAAGTTCCACCATACTAAGCAATAAGAGATCAACTCTAGTCTCCAATCCCCCAATAGTCATTACGCATGACCAATATACACGCTCTACAATAATAGTATCGCCCACTGGTGTAGGTACATGAACAAATGATATTAAGGACTCACGGGGCATATCCAGATAATGAGCAAAATATGATGAGACATACGAATTAGTGGAACCAGGGTCAAATAATGCAGAGGCATCCCTGTGGCATACTGAGACAATACCTGTGATCACCACATCTGAAGCAACAACATCTAGTCTAGCAGGAATAGCATAGAATCGAGCCTGGCCTCCAACTGATCGGCCCTCTAGGGCGACCCCTAGCTGCCCGAGCCCCACCCCAACCTGGCTGGGGAGGTGGTGTAGTAACTGGTGCTGAAGTCATAGTCTGACTCCTCTGCTAAGCCGAACCTCTTAAGAGGCGGCACTGCCTCTTTGATATGACCAAGCTCCCTACACCCATAGCAACTCCGATCTGACAACGGTGGTGGGACTGAAGGGAGCACCGAGCACCGGGATAACTGCTAGAAGGACCCGGCATTGATGAACCCAGAGCCGATGGAGCGCGGGACAAACTCTGAGCTGGAAAGGCACTGAGAGATGACTATCCCAGATGAGAACTGTATGAACCATCGCCGGATAATCCACCACGGTGAACTGGACGAGGTGTCTAAGCATGCCTATAAGGACGACCCCTGCCGTGGTGGAACTGACCCCCTAAATGCACATCGCTAAAATCACCCCATCCACGAGGCCTCTTGGCCTCTCTGTCACCTCACTCCTGACTGCGGACCATCACTATCTGTCGAGCAATGTCGACCACCTTACTGAAAGTAGCACCAGACACCCTCTCCCTAGTCATAAGCAACCACAGCTGATATGTGAGGTCATCAATGAACCTCCTAATCCTCTACCTATAGTGGGAACCAACCAAACTACATGACGAGCCAACTCAGAGAACATCATCTCATACTGCGCCATAGACAGGCCATCCTAACATAGCTGCTCGAACTATCTGTGCAACTCCTCCTTGCAAGACTGCAGCACGAACTTCACCAAGAAGAGAATGGAGAACTCCTGCCATGAAAGTAGTGCTGCACCGACCGGCCTGCGCCTCTCGTAAGCCTCCCACCATCTGAGGGCAGCCCCAGTGAACTGAAAAGTAGTGAACAAGACCCTACAGGTATCCAGAATACCAACCGTGCAAAGCATCCGCTAGCATTTATCCAGGAAACCCTGGGCATCATCTAACTCAGCACCGCTAAATGATGGAGGCTGAAGCCTCCCAAATCTCTCAAGCCTCCTCTGCTCATCATTAGCCATAACGGGGACCATCAGGGCCTGAGCAGCTGCAACCGGCTAGGCTAGTAGTACCCTGGTGTCTGAAGTCCCTACATCACCTGCTCTAGAGTACGGGCAGCGGGGGTATGAGTGCCTCCCCTGGCCTGAGAAGTGGCTGGTGCGGTCTGAGCCAAAACCACCTAAGCAAGGCATGTACAAACCGTCAATATTTGGTCCAAAGTCTCCTAAAAGCCTAGAATCACAATGGGCACGGCTAGAGCCTGAGCTAGCCCTACTGGCTTAGCCATTTTTGGAACCTGCTCCTAAGCTGGAGCAACTGGTGGATCTGCAGGTGCTTCTGTAGCTGCTGTACGAGCTGCACCTCTACCCCTACCGCGACCTCGGCCTCTCGTGGCCCTAGTTGGTGGTACTGGTGGCTGTCCATCCTGCCCGATGGAACATGTCCTCACCATATGTGAGAGAATAGAATATAGTAGTTTAGTTACCGCAATCAACAAATTCGCATGACAAGAATACAAGAATGTGAAATTTCCTAAGGGTTCGGCAGCCTTTCGAAGATAAGTACAGACGTCTCCATACTGATCTGCAAGACTCTACTAAACCTGCTCATGACTCGTGAGACATATGTAACCTTGGCTCTGATACCAACTTGTCATGATCCAAAATCCTAACCTGTCGTGGTGGCGCTTATCGTGGTACTAGGCAAGCCAACATTTATAACATAACCCCAAAACTTAACAATAAATGGATTAAGAACAGTTTAAATAATAAAACTTCTCATAAACAAGATAGAAAATCCAAAACACAACGCGGAAATTTCCAACATCGGGGTGTCACGTAATACAAGAGCATCTATACATCACAAGTCTGGAAAACACTGTCTAACATAGTCTGAAACTAAATACAATAAGTGGAAGGATAGGGAAGGAGAGACAAGATCTGCGAAATGCCAGCAGCTACCTCAGAATCTCCAGAAGATCAACTGAATGCGGAAATCAACACCCACCATGACCGGAGACACCTGGACCTGCACACGAAGTGTAGGGTGTAGTGTGAGTACAACCAACTCAGTAAGTAACAAGACTAAATAAAGAACTAAAAGTAGTGACGAATTTCACATATATAGTTCAATTATAGTGATTTTAACATAGGAAGGTAGACATACTTTCAAGTTCGATAAATCAGGTTGAAACAGTTACTTCATGACGAGTTTAAGTGAAACAAAGTGTAATATCTTTCAGAAAATTTCAAGACAGTGATGCATGATAGCTAAGTGCAACAGTAATGAAATCAAAGCATCCCCTCAGGGCCACAGTCACTCAACCCTCCTATTTACTCAGCACTCAGCACTCAGCACTCGGCACTCGACACCGCACTGAGTAGGTACCTGCGCTCACTGGGGGTATATATAGACTCCGGAGGGGCTCCTTTAGCCCATGCGCTATATCAAGCCAATCATGACATCAATCAATGAAACTCGCTGCGGCGTGTAGCCCGATCCTCTATATTTATAGCCATAAGGCTCGTTGCGGCGTGCAACCCAATTCACATATACATAACCATAAGGCTCGTTGCAGCGTGCAACCCGATCCACACATACACATATCACTCACAGTTCGGCACTCAGACCCAACTCAGTCACCAACCTCTCCAGTCTCTCGGGCACTCAGAAATCATGAAAATCAGCCCAAACAGAAATGATGTAATATATCAACAAGGAACAAAAGAGACTAAGATATGATATGCAAGTAAAACAGAGACTGAGTATAACAGCAATTTTGCAGACAATTTAACATGTAATACAGCCTCTAACGGTCCCTTCAGTACCAACACATGGCCTAAGCATGATTTCTAACGGGACTTGCAGCTCAAAATCTATATCACGTGAAGAATTTATAGATATCAACAGATTAATCATCTATACGGTTCCATGGAATGGACCAAGTCTCAATTCATATGGTGCACGCTCACACGCCCCTCACCTAGCATGTGTGTCACCTCAAAACAAATCACATGACACAAAATTTCGGGTTTTATACCCTCAGATCAAAATTTAGAACTGTTACTTACCTCAGTCAAAGCAAATATCTACTCCAACACACCTTTGCCTCGCAAATCAGCCTCCAAAACAATCAACACGGGCTAAAGGAATCAATTTCACTAGAGAATACGAAGTTATTAATCAAAAATCGGAAATTGGCTCAAAGTCGACCCCTCGAGCCCACTTCTCGAAATCCGACAAATGTAACAAAATCCGAACACCCATTTGACCACGAGTTCACCCATACCACAATTACTCAAATCTGATACCGAAATCCCAATCAAAACCTCAAAAATCTAGCCTAAGGACTTTTCTCCATTTTTCCCCAAAGTTACCACCCTAAATCATTAATTTAATGAGGAAATCAAAGGCATAATCAAGGAAATTAATCATATCTAGGTAAGAACCACAAACCCCAAGCACCCACATGAAAATCTCTCCAAAAATTTCCTTCCACCGAGCTCAAAATGTTAAAATGAAGCCAAAATCGCGAACCCTTGATTTTTAAACATTCTGCCCAGGCTTTTCACACTTGCGGCCAAATATCCACACCTGCGGAACCGCTTTTGCTGTAACTCCTCCGCTTCTGTGAAAACCACTTAAATACCCCTAGGCCCACATGTGCGCTCTAGGTTCTGCACCTAAGAAGGCGCTTCTGCGGCCTTCGATCCGCTTCTGCGGTATCATGAATTTCACTCAACTTCACATCTGCGGACCCTCGCTCGCACCTGCGTGCTCCAAGATGCGGTTAGCCCCTCGCTCCTACGCCCTGCCCAGGTCAGCCCAACTCCGCTTCTACGTAAATCTAGCCACATCTGTGGCATCACGCATGCGGCGAATCCCTCCTAGGTGCGATCACACCAGAAGAGCTCCAGTTTCAGCAATGCACTAAGTCCCAATTCGATCCATTAACCCTCTAAAATTAACCCGAGGCCCCCGAGACCTCAACCAATCATACCAACGTGTCCTAAAACACTATACGAACTTAGTCGAGCCCTCAAATTAGCTCGAACAACTTCAAAAATATGAATCACACCCCATTCAAGCCTAGTGAAGCTAAGGAAATCAACTACTACAAACGACGCCGAAACATATCAAATCATGTCCGATTGACACCAAATTTTGCACACAAGTCACATCTGACACCATAGACCTACTCCAACTTTCAGAACTTGAATCTGATCTCAATATCAAAAATTCCACTCCCAGTTAAACTTTCAAAAAATTTGACTTTCACCATTTCAAGCCTAATTCCACTACGGACCTCCAAATCACGATCCGAGCACGCTCCTAAGTCCAAAATCACCCAACGGATCTAACGAAATCATCAAAACTCCATTCCGGAGTCGTTTACACATAAGTCAACATTCGATCAACCTTTTCAACTTAAGTTCAACCACGAGACTAAGTGTCTCTATTCACTCCGAAATCTCTCCGGACCCGAACCGACTACCCTCGGCAAGTCACATAACGTCTATAAAGTACAAAATGAGCAGTAGATTAGGGACGGGGCTACAACTCTCAAAACTACCGGTCGGGTTGTTACACTATGGATGCCGAAGGGTTTTGTAGAAGCGCTATCGCAGATGCGAGTTTATTACGCAAAAGCAGAAGCTGCAAATGCGGACAATACTACCGTAGGTGCGGTTAAGTGATTGCGGGTACAGATTCACTATCAGAGTTATATTTGAAGGGTTTCATTGAATTTTTGATTTATGGAGTTGTGGAGTTCGGCTAAGGATGCTTTTTGGAGTGCTTTTCAACATAATTGAAGAGGTAAGTGAAGTTTATTCAATTTTGATGAAAAATATTATTTACCCATTGATTATACACCTAGCTTATGCGTCTACTAATCACTTGCTTCCTAGCCGCGGGCATCGCTAAAAATATCATAGTGAATATTAGAGACGAATACTTACGACTCAGCTCTGCGCACGATCTAGGTTCAGGAAAAAGGTAACAACCCTAAATGTCATGCAGCCTCCTGATTATAAATGTGGCGTGCTACACATCCATAATCAAGACTCTAATAGACACGACTCATAGACAACCCCTAGGACAGACCTGCTCTGATACCAAGTATGTCACGACCCAAGCTGGAGGGCCATGACTGGCACCCGGGCCATACTTGCCGAGCACCAACGCACATTTTATCTAACCTTTCTCATTACCTATAAGGGCCAATGAGATCAGTATAAATGATAGGCAATAATCCTAATCAACCAAAAATTCCAGATAATGACATAAACATATATAACATGGCCGACAAGGCTGTCATGAAAAACTATAGAACAAAAATAAATTTGCCAACAAGGCAATCCCAACTATACATGAGTCAACACCTGTCTATGAGCCTCTAAAAGAACATAAATGCTGCAATGCATTCCAAGACCACGGAAATTCCGGAGAAGGGATCTCGCCAATAAACGCTGAACTGGCAGCCTACTATGGTGGGGGAGCTTTATCTACCTGCCTATCAGGACCTGCAGCACGACATGCAGTGTCCACAAATAAAAGGACGTCAGTAGAAATAAGGTACTGAGTATGTAAGACAGGAAAGCATGATGTAAGAATAGTATTGTGCATAGGGATAGAAAATATACACCCTGTAACATCTGAGTGCCTCTGAGGGCGACTAATCATGAAATTCCTGATGTGCATATACATATATATCCTTTTAAAATCATCATATACATACGCCTCTTTGGGCCTTATCATCATCATATCATACCCCAGCCATCATAAGGCTCGTTAACATCATACCCAACTGATAAGTGGTTGCATAGTAGGTGCCATACCCGGCCGACTATAGTGCGGACTCGGTAGAGTAAAATAGGTGCCGACTATAGCGCGACTCAGTAGAGTAAAACAGATACATATATATAGTTGCACTATAGGTGTCATACCCGACCGACTATAGCGCGGCTCGGTAGAGTAAAATAGATAATGCATACTGGACTCATTGGAATCACACCTTGAACCTTTCGGAGTGGCGTCAGGTAAAAGAAGTAACATCAACATCAATCCTCCTATAAGAGGGGAAACAATATAAGTACTACTACCTTCTAAGAGTAGAGTATCTTTGGAGGCTCGTTCATTGCAGTATGTACAATCAAAGTTGTGCAAAAGAAGGAAAGGGACAGTCTCACATACCCTGTATATACTGCCCAACCTCAAGCTATAAAATTCCACAACTCCTTAGTCTACAATAAGAGAAATGACACTACCGTTATCGTTTAAGCGTCATAACTATTATGTATCAACTGTAACCTATTTTGCGATGAAACGGACAGCACCTCCCCTATATATATGACTTCCCACAAGTTAACACAATCACCAAAAAGCCCAAACAACATCAATAATAATCATATTAAGCCTCCCAAAACAGTCCACAAACCAACAACATTACTAGCAAGCCTTTCGACGTATATCTCACAAGTTCTAGCTTCAACGACTTAGCCGTAACTTGGATTATATTAAATACATGTAGGGTAAGAGGTTCCTTACCTTTAAAAAGAAATAACAACTCCAATTTGACCTTAATTGACCACGAGAGATATCACTCCAATGCTTCCACAAGAACAAGGAAGCGAAGATAGCAATCAATTAGGGTTTTTCGGCACTAGAATCACTTTAGATGGTTTGAAATCACCTAGGTTGATATTAAAACTCGAGGGAATATATTACATAGCATAAAAAACTTAAAACAACCTCCCACACGAGCTGGAGCAACACAAAAATCAGCAACAACAAGAAGAAATAGGAACTTACTAGCGCCATGGGATTCCAGACACTTGATTTATGTTGTTTGCCCTTTGTTTTAGTCTTGGATCATGAGAGAACCTTGAGAGGGTGTTCTTAGGGTTCTAAGGTCTGAATATACTGAAAACTAATGACTTAAAATGGGTTTGAGGCATGTTATATATATCCATATGTCTTAAACCGCCTATGTGGGCCCCATAGAGAGGTGCTTGGTATGAACGTAAGTTGCTTCATAATTCGTTTGACTTCAAAACTTATGAAACGGATATTATATGATTGAAATACCTTAAGACATCTCTCGATATACCCGAAAATACGAGTTACAATATCCTTAATTCGTTTAACTTCTAATACTTGTTAACCACCCTTATACACCCTTGCATCATTTAAGACCAATAGGACTAAATTCTTATTATCTCAAAGGTAATCTCTTCTCAGACCTATGTAGACTATCTTACGGCGTAATCTAACATATACAAATATGGGTTGTAACATGCCCGTCGATCTTGCTTACAAAAAAGCAAAAGAGAATGACTATCCTCCAGAAAGAAGGGTGGATCTGACCCAATGTTACTTCGTACCTTTTGCAAAAGGCAACGATAATAGGATCCAAAGGGCCCAACGTGAAGGGGTAAGTGTAAACACTCAAATAACCTTCCACGTGGGTTGTGATCGCCTCTTCTGGTGCAGGAACGACCACACACTTGCCGATCCAATTACAATCTTCTTTAACTTTGTCAAGGATTTTGTCCATAATCGAACAAATATACCTAGTGACCGGTTCACACCGGCCCGGTACTGAAGAGGTCTTATCTACTTTAAAGTCGGCACCGATTGAACATCCAGTTGGTACAAATGCCTTCAAAGGAGGTTCAACCATGGTTTCCTCAACATCAACAGGGGTAGGATCTTCAGTGGGTTGAGAAGAAGAAGGGGTCTGCCTCTGAGGAACGAATTTAGTGGTTTTCGCCATTATTAATTAGGAGATAAAGAAGTTAAAAGATGCGGGAGTAAGATAAGAACAAAAGGGAGATCGCTTGCAAGGAAACTTAGAGAATTTGAAGAAGGGAATGATTCAAATGTTCAGGTAGCTTAAACTCTTGAAAGTGAAGATGGAGAAGGGTATTTATAGCCCCACAAAGGCGGCGGTTCGCGTCCCAAAGCGACGAAGCACTAATTATCATGTACTGATGTCACAGAGGTTTGTCCCAAGTTTTTCTCTGATGAGACCTTTTCGACACGTACCACGTACGTCACAGTTCCACCGCCATTTATCAATATGATGATTCGTTTCTTTTGATGGGACACTACGACTTCTATGCCACACGCGTCATAAGTATGTCACCATTCAACCTAACCAAAAAGTTGCGGCTCATATTATTTTTCGTCATTACTCTCCAAAAAATGAGGGGACTATCTGTATGGGGTCGAACTCGAACCGCCTACATGGGGAGAAATCGGCCTCTAGTTTATACGATTGGTATCAATCATAATTACTGTTTAGTAAATCGAGATCAAGATACAAAGATCGAAGAGCGAGACTGAATAAAATCGAAGCAGGAATATCAAGGTATCAAAGATCGAAGGTCGAGATCGAACAACATCAAATCATAACTCGAAGCCATGGTATCCTAGAAGAACCTATTGAGCTCGATTCCGGAAAATGCCTTAGGGTAAGTTATCAAATTTGAATGACGAAAGGACCGGAAATCTCGTGATAAGTAAGCATCTCTGCGGGAATCATGGCATCAATCAATAAGACCGTTAAATCAGCACATCAAGAGATATTTTACCTTGTAAACAGATTCTTGCCTCGTATAAAGGATTATCCGCACGCTATATAAAGGGGCACTGTAATTGTTCTACAATATCACACAAAACAATCATCAATATAAAGAAATGAAGCCTGCTTTCATTATTTTATACATTATTTTATTAATCTGATTTCGTTTATATTTACTGTTCATCTTGGAGGAATCAGTCAAGGCCAGGATTATCCAAGGCTTGTGGTTTGCATTTCTTCTCCATTTATTTACTGCCTTTAATTTTCATTATATTATTCGTTATTTGTATCAAACTAAATCACGTATCCTTAAAACCACGTATAAATTCAATTGTTATCCGAAGCCAAGGGTAAACAGAAACCTCATAAGAAATAAGGCAATCCAACCTTCTTACAGGAAATAGCCAACCTACATGACCGTATATCAACATCTTTATATGACCTGCTATGGTACAACGCTATGTAATCAATGACTCCTCCTGATTCCACATCATCCACTAGCTGGAAAAATCTATTTCATTCCATTAATGAACAACTAGAAGACCTTTCAACACATCCCAACTCAAGACGGTATGCACACCAAGATGATAATCAAGCATTCACAAACCCTTAGTCGCTAAAGCAAACCTTTCTCGTATAATTCGAACTCTCAAAATGTGAGAAGTCACCACCAATATAAAATTACCTCAACTGTCCATAATGACCCCAATAGCATCAAACATCCTCGAAATCCATGGCAAGCCTAAAATCCACAATGATAGCTCAGCTTCATATCCATCTTTCGAATTAACCACTCGATCTATGAGGCTCATTCTCGACCGACTGACAATCAAACACCTTGAAACTTGCTCAATAACAGTGCCTCAATCATGATACCCCTCTATAACACCTGGACGAATGGAATACCACAACTACGAGCCTCTTCAAAGATCATCTCCCTCTAATCATAAATGCTGGAAACGCAAATCTAACCCTGAAGTTGCAACACACAATCCCCACCAAGGACCACCTCCTTAGCACTACATCGCAACACCGTGTTATTGAGGATAAGAAAATGGATCCCATGATTTCGACAATCTTTCATACGCTCAAACAAGGATAACTGCACAACAACACGAGCAAGAGCTCTACTCAACTCAAAAATATCCCATCTTGTAAATCTATCGACCAAGGCCTGATCATCCATAGCCCAAATGCCTCGCCTCTAATGGAACAAATAGCAAACTTCGAATTGTGAACCAAGTAATCCTTCTCATGGGCTGCTACGACTGCAAGCTTAAGCAATCACCCTACCAGTCTGCTCCTACATCGCATCAAGACCAATGCATGACTATCACAATACACTATATAAGGCCCCGAACCCATGCGCAATACCAACACTAGGGTTGAATTAGACGACAACTAATCCACAAAGCGACTATAGTAGTCTAACCTCCCACACAAGGGAAAAACATTCCGCACCATGTCTGTATTATCATCAAAGCTCGTTGGTGCCCATCTTATATCGAGTACTCAAATTCACATAAAATGAGTAGGAATGAACAGAAGATATAGGCTTCAAGCCGAGATAAAGTCGCACGACAAGGAATCAAGAAAGGGAAATTTTCCTAAAGCCCTACAACCTTTCGAAGATAAGTATAGACATCTCCGTATTGATCCACAAAACTATACTAGGGCTGCTCATAAATTGTGAGAAACATCAATTACCAAGTTGCAAGAGGGATAATACAAGTCTATGCCTTCATGTCAGTTAAGCATGTTGTATTAGAAAAGAATTACAGTTAAAATATTAAGTATACATAATATCAGCACATTCATAATGCTTGGCACAAATTACCCCTACATCATACTCTCAACATGCTCCCGGTGCCTAGCTCGAAGCCCATGGACCCTTACACACACACAAACACACACATAGCACTGTACTGGTACCTGGCATAAGTCCCTTACCAAGCACACATATGACTATGTGCATGTGCCCACGGTTATCACCCGACTCTGGATGGGCGGGTCCTAGCCCAAGCGCTGATTGGATCTAAGTCAAAAATCAGTATCACTTAGCCCAACATAGGGCCTGGCACTAGCATCACCTCAATATCAATACCACTCAGCCTAACATGGGGCCTGGTGCACGCATCACCTCATTATCAATATCAAATGGTCTCTATGGACAAGATCTGTCATCAATCCGCTCAAGTCTCCATATGCCAACATCTAACAGAAACACATTTCAATATACCACATGAAATATACCAACCTTCCACAATTCCGCTCAAACTCATGTCATGCACATGGAAACCAACAACAATGGAGATAACATATAAAAGGTGCACATAGTCAGCGATGTAACAGGTGTATGTAATATCACGACATAACAGTATGAATACGACTAAGGTAAATAGCATAGACATGATTTTTAGCATGAATAATACTCATGTAGTCATACAAATGGACAATACATGATATCAAAGAAGCATGATAGTAAAACAAGGCATATAAACCAAAGCTTCTACCTGTATCATGAATAACCACGGTGCATGCATATACGCTCGTGACCTCGCATATACATCACCCCCAAAATATAACAAACAACTCAGCCAACGAGGAAATTACCCTCAAAACAAAGCTTAGGCAAGATATTGACCTCACCGGGGCTAGTCTTCAGCCTAGAATCACGTCAAAACCTTGATCTAGCTCTCCAATCAAGAAAATCCAAGCCAAACATTATCCAAGGAAGTCAAAAATACCATAAGAAGTGATCCAATCCACAAGCTTCGATATTTGAAGAAATTCTCAAAAGTCAACAAAAATAAACCCGGGTCCACGTGCCTTAAATTTTAATGCTATACTAAAATATGATGACCAAAAATCTACCGAGCCCAAATATGTAATTAGTTTCCAAAATCGAGTTCAAATCGGTACTCAAATCCCCAAAATACACTCTCTTAAAGTGTAGGCAAAAACCCCAAATGTCATTTCAAAATTCCAGGTTTTAGGTGTAGAATTTCATGGGTAATCACTATATAAAACCAATTCCATGTAAAAATTTCTTACCTCCAATGTAATGGTGAAATTGATCTTAAATATATCCTCTTCTCGAAGTTTTGGGCTCAAATTATGAAATAATGGGTAATATCTAGAAATTGACAGTGTTAATGCACCGCCCAACAATACTCATCACGATAGCGGCAGCAGAATCGCGATCAAGATGCACAAAGTCCATATTGCCTCAGAAACTTCTTCGCTAATGCGGCCTGTAGCACGTGAATGCGTGGGCCAACTGGCCTACCAACTGCACGAACGTGAGACCCAAGATGCGAATGTGATCACCCGCTGACCAACCTCCCCCAGTACTCCGCGAACGCGAGCGATGGCTACCACACAACCCCGCGAACACGGTCTCTCCAATACTAATGCATTGACTTGTGGCCTAAGAACCCTCCATAATCGCGCCCATCCTTCCGCGATCGCGTAGGTTATTAGATGCTACGAAAAAATCAAAACTACAATATCAACCAAAAATGGCCCGAAACCACCCGATATCACCTGAGCCCCACGGTACCCTGTCCAATCATACCAACAAGTCCCAATACATCTCCCACACCTATCAAAAGGCTCCAAACATCGTAATTAATACCAAAACCAAGAACTGCCGGTCAAGATCAATCTCTTAAGTTCATAAACTTCCAACTTCAAACCAAGTGTCAGATTCAAGCCTAACCAATATGCAATAGACCCCAATTTTGCACACAAATTCCAAATGATAAAATGAACCTATTCCAATTTCCGAAAGAACAATCTAACCTCGATATCCTCAAAGTCAACTCACGGCAAAACTTTTGAACTCTCTAATTCTTCAAATGGACAACATTCAACAAATAGAGACAAAACATTTTTGGAACATCCAAATTCAAATCAGAACATAGGCCCAAGTCCAAAATCACAATACAAATATATTGAAATCATCAAAAGTCAAAACATAGATCAACTCTTCCATCTTAATGTTTTCAAATTGAGAATTACTCTTCCACATCCGAACCTCTCGAAGGTCAAAACCAATAATACATGCAATTCATAATGTATAACATGAAGCTACTCAAACTCTCAAACCACCGAATGAAATGCTGAAGCTCAATTCAACCGGTCGAGTCGTTACAATTACACGCAAGGAGCACTCGAGAGAAAATGTCATCCATTTTCTTTCATTCTTCTTAGTATTTTCGATCATTCAACACTTGTGAAATTGATTAGTATTAGAATTTGTTGGTAAGACCCATAAGTTCAGGCTTGTGATTAGCCATGAATATTGTTGTTTGACATTAACTTATCCTTAATTACAATTTGCTATTTTATTGTTATTTCTTCAGTTCTGTGTTTAATTGCTTGATCATCTGGCCAACGGTCAATTTCTGTTAACTATCTAGATTATGCTTGATAAATATACATTTAGATTAGAGAATAATTGAAGAGGACAAGACTTATTTCTAAGGTTAAGGGGTGGATATGTGGTTAGGATAGGGTTATACCTAGTCATCATGCTTAATTGCCTACTGTGATCTTAAAGTGTTCTTGGTAGATTAATTTCATTAAAATCTAAGCGTTAATATCCTCTAAGCAGGCGCGTAGTACTTCAAAAGAGTCTAACGAGCATATACAATTCGGTAAATTAACAACCATAAGCAAATTGCATTAAAGTGGAATTATCTAGAACGTAGTAGGATTGGTAAATCGATCACAACCCAAAAATGTTTATCTCTATTGAATTCACAGCACAACCAATTTTTGTTGTTCTAGTTTATTTATTTGTTCAATTTGTTTGCTTTTTAGTTAATTGTAACAAAAACCAGCCACTTTCTTGACTTGACTTGATAACAATTTGAGTTGAAATAGTAGGTAGTTAACGATAAGTCTCTATGGGTTCGAAACTCCATTCATCACTATATCACTTGTTGATCACGTATACTTGCGTGTGCTTTGGGAGTAACAAGTTTTTGCGTCGTTGCCGGGGACTTGCTTTAGCTTGTGTTGTTTATTTTTTGAGTACAACTTTTCTTGTTAGTTGCTCCAACCTCAGGAACTTTGCTTGAATGAGACGGGTCAGGAGTTAAGATCGTATTCAAGGCTTTGATCCAGAACCTGAGAGAATATTTCACAAAAGGTTGAGAGAAGCAAGGGACGCGAATAATATTTAGGTAATTCAACTACCCGTTAAGATGGTAGACACGCAACCATTGGCATTGCAGGAGGTGGCAATACCCAACATTGCTAATGTCACCTCTAGAATTGTGAAGCCCAGAATCACCGGGTTTTTTGAGCTTAAATAGAGCATGATCCAGCTACTACATGCAAACGAGAAATTTATGGGTCTACTATATGAGGATCCGCAACAACATATTTTGACCTTCTTGGAGATCAGTGATACTTATATCACAACTGGAGTCACACCAGACTATGTGGGACTCACATTGTTTCCTTTTCTCTCTACTGTGCGAAGCAAAGAGATGGTTGAAAGCATAACCGGCGAACTATATTACATCATGGAACGCGTTAGCGACAAGTTTTTGGCACGTTTCTTCCCATAAGGAAAGACTGCACAAATTAGGAGTGAGATAATCACTTTTAAATAGAGGTAGGGCGAGTCCTTATATTCTTCTTGGAAAAGGTTCTAGGTGTTTCTTCAAGATTGCCCTAATCATAATCAGACTAATGAGGCGTTAGTTCATACTTTCATAGAGGGGCTACACCTTGAGACCACGATCATAGTAGATGTTGCAGCCGGTGGTCAAGTGTTAGGGAAAAGATTTGATGAAATCTATGCACTTTTGAACAAATTATCAAAGAAAAATCCTGATTGGCAAGGAGAAACAAGGAGATATACAGTCTACAAAATCGCTGGGGTCCTTGAGTTAGATGTCGTGTCTGCATTGTCAACACAAGTGGCTATGTTGGCGAATCAGTTCAATAGATGGCTATGTATTTAAATATACAGAAAGCCCAACAAGTGCAGTAAGTGCAGCCATTTTGCGAAGTTTATGGAGAAGACCACACTAATGATCTATGCCCAGCAAATCTAGAGTCGGTATGCTTTGTTGGTAATGCAAATTGAGGCCAGGCGAACCAGTATGGGAAAACCTAACATTTAAACTAGAGGAACTAACCAAACTTCTTATGTGGTGGAAATCAACGTTATTAGCATCAATACAGATCGTAAGCTCAACAACAGCGGTTTCGACCACCACAAGCTGATCATTCCTCCAACCCAATGGTAACATTGAAGAGATGCTGAAGAAGATAATGGGTGATAATTAAAATCAAGCAATAGCTATTCGTAATCTGGAGTAACAGATGGGGTAACTCACTAGCTCCCAAAACGCTCGTCTAGCTGGGGTCCTTCCAAGTGATACTAAGGCAAATCCCAAGGCCCATGTTAATGCTGTGACACTGCGAAATGGAAGAGAGGTGGAAGTGCCCTCCAAAAGGAAAAAAGCAAGTCCCTTTTGTTGAGAAACAAGTTAATGTGGAAGATGAATCACCAAAAGAAATTGTTGAAGAAAGACCCGGCAAAAGAGGGGGTGATGAAGTCATCCTCACATATAGTAGCTAATCCACCACTCCCTTTCTTGTGATGGTTGCAAAAAGTGAAGGACAATGCTGTATACAAGAAATTCTTGTATATTTTGAAGCAAGTACAAATCAATATTCCTTTGGTAGACATCTTGCAGGAAGTTCCAAAACATGAGAAATATATCAAAGACATCGTGGCGAACAAAAAGAGGTTGGATTAGTTTGAAATTGTGGCACTCAAAGAAGAATTTAGTTCGAGAATCCAAAGCAAGTTACCTCAGAAGTTGAAGGATTCAGGGAGTTTCACTATTGGTAAGAATTTAGTTGGACGAGATTTATGTGATCTTATAGCGAGCATAAATCTGATGTCGCTATCTATGTTCAGGTAATAGGGATTGGGTGGTCCTCGACCCACCACGATGATATTGCAATTGGCACAGAGATCTCTAGCTAGCCCAGATGGGGTGATAGAAGATGTGTTAGTCCAAGTGGGGTCATTCATACTTCATGCTGATTTTATTATCTTGGAGTACGAGCCTGATTAGGAAGCCCCATTTATTTTAAGACGGCCATTCCTAGCTGCGGGCCAAGCTATCATTGATGTTTATGAAGGGCAGATGACAATGGGTGGGTGATAGAGTAAAGTTTTTCAATATTCATAAGGCACTCAAGTTTCCAACCTACTATGAAGAGTTGGCCATGATTTTCATTGTGGAGAACAATGTGACCATGATGATGCCATATATGAGTCTTGTAGACCCCCTTGAATGAGCTTTATTGGGGGATGATGAAGAAAGTGAAGATGAGTTGGTAAAGGAAATTAATCAAGTTCTTAACATGGCATACAAGTATGTTCATGGGCTTGGAATATTCGAGGAGTTAGATTTACCACTAACATTGGCTCCTCCTAACCATCGATTTAAAAAGCCTCGAAATTAAAGCATATGCCTCTACCGACGCACTCATGCTATGCTTATTTGGGAAGTGCTGAAACATTGATAGTGATCATTTCATCTAGCTTGACTAAGTGCCATAAGAAATCTATTGCAAGTGCTTCGTGAGCATAAGAGAGCTATTGGGTGGACCATTGAAGATATCAAGGGAACCAGTCCATCATTTTGTATGCACAAATTTTTTCTAGAAGATTGACATCATCTAAGTGTCGAACAAAAAAGGAGGTTGAATCCCATTATGAAGGAGGTCATGAAGAAAGAAATAATCAAGTGGTTCGATGTTGGAATCATCTTTCCTATTTCAGATAGTAATTGGGTAAGTCTGGTGCAATGTGTGCCTAAAAAAGGCGGGATAATGACTGCGAAAAATGAGAAAAATGAGGTAATTTGTACTTGCACTGTGATGGAATGGAGAGTCTGCATTGATTATAGGAAGCTCAACAAAGCTACCCACAAGGATCACTTTCCCCTCCCATTTATTGATAAGATTTTTGACTGGCTTGATGGACATGAGTACTACTGCTTCCTGGATGGATATTCCGGGTACAACTAGTTTGTTATAGCCTGAGATGATCAAGAGAAAAATAGTATTTACATGCCCTTATGGTAATTTTTCTTTCAAAGGAATGCCATTTGGTCTTTTCAATGCAACCAACCACTTTGAAAAGTGCCATTTCATGATGCAAGAGGGTATTGTTTTGGGGCATAGAGTTTTAACGAGTTGAATTGAAGTTGACAAGGCTAAGGTGGAGGAAGTTGAAAAATTGCCGCAACCCATCTCTGTGAAGGGTGTCCGAAGTTTCTCGGGGGACAGGTTTTTATAGACACTTTATGAAAAACTTCACTAAAATTCCTATTCCTTTGTGAATGTTTCTTGAAAATAATATGGTATTCAAATTCGATGAGGCATGTTTGAAGGCGTTTGTTGAGATTAAGAAGAGGTTGGTGGCTATACCAATCATTGTGGAACTAGGTTGGTCCTTTTTGTTCGAACTTATTTGTGATGCAAGTGAGCATGCCATTGGTGCGCTGTTAGGCCAAAGAAAGGACACGATTTTTCACTCCATATATTAAGTGAGTAAGACTCTTGATGACGTAAAATTGAATTATACCACCACCGAGAAAGAGTTATTAGCCGTTGTGTGGGCATTCGAGAATTTTCAGTCATACTTGGTGGGAACCAAAGTTGTAGTCCACATTGATCACGTAGCAATCAAGTATCTATTTTCAAAAAGGAATCCAAATCCAGATTGATGCACAAGGTTGTTTTATTGCAGGAATTTGACTTGGAAATAGGAGATTGGATGGGCACAAACAACCATGAGGCGGATCACATATAAAGAGTGGAGAACCATGAGTATGTGGAATAAGGGGGAAAATTTAAGGAGACATTCCCCGACAAGCAACTTTTTAACATCACACATGATCCTGTCCCGCGGTGCACGGAATATGTGAATACATAGTAAGTGAAATTTCTCCTTCAGAGATCTAGTCTGAGGTCAAGAAGAGGATCCTTTATGATGTAAACCTTTACTATTAGGATGAGCCATTCTTGTATAGACAGTGCACCTATCAGTTGATGAGAAGGTGCTATATGATTGTCATGCTTCACCTTATAGGGGTCACCATGGAGGCGATATGACAATTGCAATGGTGTTGTAGTCGGGGTTCTATTGGCCAACTTTATTCAAGGATGCCCATGAATTTATGAAGAAGTGTGACTATTGCCAAAGAACGGGAACAATAGCAAAAAGGCATGAGATGCCATTGACTAATATCCCGGAGGTGGAGATTTTTGATGTATGATGTATAAACTTCATGAGTCCCTTCCCATTGTCCCAGGAAATTAAGTACATCTTGTTGCAGTTGATTATGTGTCAAAGTGGGTAGAGGTTGTTGCTTTGCCGACTAATGAGGCCGAGGTGATGGAAATTTTTTTTTGAAGAACATATTTTCGAGATTTGGGACTCCACAAGCTTTAATTAGTGATGAAGGGGCACATTTTTGCAATTGATTGCTAAGTAACCTTCCATCAAAATATGGGGTCCATATCAAGGTTGCTACCGCGTATCAACCACAAACAAGTGGACAAGATGACGTTTGGATAGAGAAATAAAGAAAATATTGGAGAAAACAAAGAGTGTGAATAGGAAGGAATGGGCATAAAAGAAGGATGATGCCTTATGTGCATATAGAACTTCATATAAAATGCCAATTGGAACCTCTTCATACAACCTTGTGTATGGGAAGGCATGTCACTTGCCAGTTGAACTGGAGCATAAGGCTTACTGGGAAGTCAAAAGTTTGAACATGGACTTGGAAGCTGTGGGAGAGAGGAGATTTTTGCAATTGAATGGGTAAGATGAATTCCGGCTACATGCATACGAGAATGCCAAGCTCTA
This sequence comes from Nicotiana obtusifolia, assembly GCA_002018475.1. Lineage (NCBI taxonomy): Eukaryota > Viridiplantae > Streptophyta > Magnoliopsida > Solanales > Solanaceae > Nicotiana > Nicotiana obtusifolia. The sequence continues at coordinate 58,446 of MCJB01041764.1, forward strand.
TAAGGAGAAAACCAAAAGATGAAACAATAGGCGTATCTAGTCCCGTTACTTCAAACTTGGAAAAAAAGTACTATTTTTTAATTCCACTCTCAAGTTATTTCCCAGGAAGTTAAAGTCAAGGGAATCGGGTTCGTTCAAGTTGGTGAGGGTCACCCTATATGGTGCAATTGATGTGCGCTTTAAATGGTGAACGAACATTTTTAGTTAACGGGTAAAGGGTCAAACATTATTGGGGAGGCATGGTTGATCGACAAAGGACTAAAGTAATACTCACTGATGAGTAGGTCAAGCCTTGTGTCATGCCGCAACGTTAAATCAGATACTTGTTAGGAGGCAATCCAATATTTATTGCTTTCGTAGATTTGTTTTTCTTCTTTAGTTAGAATGTTTGAATAGTGTGAGACCCCATGTTAAGTTTTGGAGCCAAGCAAGTTGCAAAATAAAGGTCGGCGAAAGTTATCATAAATTTCTCTAATAAATTTTCTAAACTTTAGGTCAAATGTATCAGACCATTTCTCCCAATATATAGAGATTTATGGGACCCACGACCTACCGAATCGAAGGTTTACGCGTCCAGTTTGCAACCAAAAAAAAAACCTCACATCAAACCGACATTTGAGTAAAAAGTTATGATCGTTTTACTGCAGACTATCCGGGCTGAAATCGGATCGCGAACCGGGTCGGGTCAAGCAAGTAATATAAGTCGGCAAGTTCGACTTTTCAGACCTAAAAACAGTTCACTTTCGTTCTAAAACAGTAAGCAAGCTTAAGAGAAGGGTCCATGATGTCCTTGA